>JAAAKQ030171486.1:0-12480 GCA_010016005.3 Zanna intricata
CTCCAACACAGGTTGGCCTATGGAGATACCTAATTTTCAGTCCAGTTAACTTTATATCATTTTGTATGTAGGATGACGTGTATGTAACTTTTAAGTTTTAGTTTAAAGCCTACTATTTTTTTGTAATTTGTATGTGTCTGACTGAAAATAAAAGATATTATTATTATTATGATATTATTATAATAATACATGATAAGAAGTTTAATACCTACTGCATTGTGTATCTAGTTCATTAAATAATATATATTATAAAAAAAGGGAAAAATAATATTTTATTATTTTAAATTTTGAAAAATACAATAAAAACAAATTAATTTTTTGGAACGAAAAATAAATAATGAAGGATATAAACTAAAAGTTACAAAATAAAAATCATGTTTTCAACTTATTTGCATTTTGCATTGTCACATAAATTTCAACTGCTTTTATGTAGGATTGCCAGTGATAGTATGTTTTGTTTTGTAAAAAAAAAAAAAAAAAATCTCTGCTGGACGTAAAGTTGAGCTTGATAAAATATTATTACCACCGTTATTACTATAATCATTTGTAATAGATGTGGACATATCACCAGTTATTATTCAACAACCGTCTGCCTGTCTGTTCACTAAAACACAAGATGTAATGTACATTACGTTTCTGTTCCGCCCTCCTGTAGAGGAATTCAATTACGTGTTATGGACAAACCCAACCATTGCCCATGTCACCCACATTAAACTTAATACTAACAACTCAAAACAAATTGAATTTTATGCTTGTGTTCGTTGTACTATATAAAATGCCGGCATATGTTACTGTTCACCCTTTTTATCTCTGTTTCAGATATATTCGTTCGTTCATAAAGCACGTAAAAAGAGAGTGGAAAAGCGAGACCGAAAGAAAGGAGGGAAAATTGGGTTATACTAATTTTTGAAATGATATTGTTTAGATTTAAAATATTTATGAAAGTAATTAAATTAACAACAATTGAATAGCAAAACACAAAAAACATTTTTTAAAAATTAGAAACTTTAAAAATCTACATTAAAATTAAAAAAAAATCTGGCAAAGTATTGCATGATAATATTAACAATAAAAATTAAAAGAGGTAGACCAAAAAAGAAGAAAAAAAACACAATATATTTTATTAGACATAGGAAATAAATTTTAGAACATTTTTATAAAGATATTCTTATATATATACACACATATATATATATATATATATATATATATATATATATATGTGTATATATACATATATATAAAGCTTAACAAATTTTCCTAAGTAAACTCTTCTATAAATTTACACCCCTTCAATAAAGGTTAAAATAAGAAAAGGAAAAATTCTCAAAAAAAAGTTTCTGAGTTTTATGTCC
Source organism: Zanna intricata (assembly GCA_010016005.3). Taxonomy (NCBI): domain Eukaryota; kingdom Metazoa; phylum Arthropoda; class Insecta; order Hemiptera; family Fulgoridae; genus Zanna; species Zanna intricata. Next base: position 1,356 of record JAAAKQ030171486.1, read on the forward strand.
GGGATTTATAATTTAAAAATAAATTTTAAACATTTTTTGATAACTCTTTATACATTAAGTATAAACTTCAAAGAAGTATGTTAAAGTATTTAAAAAGGTATAGTATTTATAGTATAGTATTTAAAATATTTTATAGTATTTAAAGTATTTAATTTAAGACATGATGGCATGGTTAAAATGATAATGGAAGGCTATGTAGAGGGAAAACGACGATACAGAGGGAGACCCAGGCTAAATTTTATGTAACAGATTAAGGAGGACATTGGATGTAATTCATATGAAGAATTAAAAAGGAAAGCTAACGAGAGACTCACATGGATAACTGCTGCCAACCAATCTTAGGATTGATGACCAAAGAAGAAGAAGAGAAAGTATTTTAGTAGATGTTTAAACCAAAGAGAGATGGAGCAAAAGAACAAAAAAATATACAGAAATCTCTTTTTTCAGAGAGAGGGGTTACCTTTTTGAAAATAATGAATTTTGGAAAAATTAATATGTTCCAATGTCCCAATAAATATGTATGTATATGTCCTAATTAATATGTTCCAATGTATTGAAGTATTTCGAGTCAAATTTGAAGAAAACCGGTTCGGTCAATCTTGAGATATATTTCTAAAAGTAGTGCTACACAGATAAGTTCATACGTATATATATATATATATATACATTTCTTTTGATCTAGACGAACTAGTTGTACCCTAAAACGTAAACATTTTCAAAAAAAACCTGAATTATTATGACATGAACACCATATTTTCATCTTTAATGTGGCTATTCAACGTATATTCGCCAGGAAAATATTAATACTTTTCAAATTTTACCTATTACCGGTGTGGAATTTTATATTTAAAATAAAAATTGATTTAAAAGATCTATTGCTCCTATCAAAAAGGTAATTGCAAGAAATGTAAAAATTAAGAAACTTATTTCTTGAAAAAAATAACAGTGTATAGATAGTGAAATAAATACTTTACTACGTAGCATGAACTAAGGTTTAATAGGATACAAAGTATTTATAGGAGCATTATAAACATATTACCAATTAATTTATCCTAAGTTTTACAAATAATTCTTTGAATTTTCGTGATAATGTACTTTAAATTAAATATCACAATAACGTAAAATTATATCATTATACTATAAAAATTTAACACTTTGTAATTACAAAAATAAAATCAGTTTTCATGATAAAAAAGATCCTTCAACTTAAGATATTTTGAATTAATTTAAAACATGAAAATCAAATAAACTAACTCTACAAAAATAAAATAAAAACTATATCGAAAACAGTCCATTAGGTAAAAGTCAAGGCTTGAAATAATATAAAGAAAAGAAACCATATTCGTCAAATTGAGGATTGTCGTAGACTGAGGATTTGACGCATCAAAAAGATTATTTAAACATATTGGGTACAAGGAGCGATTACGATTGCTGCATCAACGCTGAGCGATTTGGAGGGGGGGGGGGCAAATCCTTCTTTGACGTAATATGAATTTTAATTCTAAAGAAAAGTGACATGTTAATTAAAAAGAAAAAATTAGTTTTACTTTGTAGTACAAGGAAGGTTTCAAGAAAAATATCAATTTTGACCATCCCAGAATACATTACGACTAATTTCGGCGTGACGTCTGTACGTACGTATTTCGCCGCATAACTCAAAAACGATTATCCTTACAATGCGGATATTTTGAATTTAGTACTATTGTAACATATAATTATGTACCTCCCCTTTTGCTTGCAATCGACTGAACCAAAAGTGTCCAAAAAAAGCCCATAATCCCCAGAAAATCCGGATTTTAGAATTTTCTTAACTACAGTAATAAGCTCTTATTGAAAATATTTCAATGATATATAAGTGGTATTTATTTATATTAGTTCCAGAGGTGATTGTATAAAAAAAGAAAAAAGAAAAAGAAAAATTAGTTGCAATGCTGCTCTTCTGAAATTATATTATAAAATAATTTTACGGGATGAAGTTATAAATAAATATATTTGATAAATATGATGAAAGAAAAGTAGCATTCTGAGTAATACTTTACAACATACTGAAAATTTTTCTCAGAAAAATAAATTAAATTTTAGTTTTTGAAAATTCTCTTAAGATTCGCCTTTTTTTTATCTAAGTTATATAGTCCTTGAATTATAACTTGAAGTGGGATTAAAACCCAATTTAACCCTTAACCCTTTCAACTCGGAATTTAAACAAATTTAGAAATTAGTTTTTATATATTCACATGTAGACTGCACAACCAAAAATCAAGTTGATATCTTCATTTGTTATCGACAAATTAAAAACAAAAATTTATTATTACTCCATTTTAATACATTCAAAAACTCCTTTCTTATAGTTTGCACTTACACTGTAAGAAGAACGTGAACACAAATTTTCATCAGTTTATCTTTAATAGTTTTTTCTAAGCGTTGAGAAGTAGAAAAAGAAGTTACAATAATATCGCATCATAATATAATAAACTATCTAATCTTCTAAAAGAAAGACAATTGAAACAAATTAATGGATTGAGAAAAAGCGACAAAAATTTAACTGGAAAGGTTTATCACTAATAAAATAATTAATCCTAGTTAATATCGTAAATATATTTCAAGTTAAAACTATTAAAATGATAATTATTTTATTAAAAAAATATTACATACCTTATTTATAATAAACCTTACAAATACAATATCCTTATGTTTAAGAATTATTAACAAAATTTGATTCAGGAAATTCAACTTACCTAAAAACAGAAAAAAAAATTAAAACATAGAATTAAAATCAGATATGAATATAATCAATTAAAATTAATTCAATACTATTACGAAAAAGGCAATTAAAATTGCAAACAGGATACAGAAAAATAATTTAAAGTTAATGATGATTCTCTTGAATGAATTTTCTCGTAGCAATGGAATGCAAAGAAATGTACTTCACGAGACACATTGTTTGCGTGTTCATGTGAAGTATTGTTTACTGGCACGTTCGAAATTCCAGCATTCAATTCCAATGTGGGTAAAAATATTCACTAAGTAAACCCTCTCATATGTCGCCGATTCTGCAAAAATTCGTTAGGAAAAACGGATGGAAGAATTTGAAGAAGAGCTATTCTTGTTTTAAATTTTAGCCCACCCATAATTATATAATTATGGATGTATTTATTACATAATAAACGTGTTTATTAGATAATTATATAATTTTGGCTTCTAATTAACAGCTCACCTACATCATATGATCCAAAGATATAACAAGTATATGAACAAGAGACATAGCTGCCTTCGACTGATACACAGCGATTAAAGGAACGGGAAATTTTGAAGTTTTTATTGGTAGCCCTGGGCAAGTATCAGCAATTAATAACTAATAAAAACCAGCTCACACAATCTTGGTTTTTATGGATATCTGGAATGTGCAACGTGCACTCGGTTGTTTGTTGCCTCAGTTTTTTTTAATAAAAATAATGAGATTCTGGAGACTTTGCTTAGAGACATGGAGATGTAATTTTGGGAAAATAAATTTAGCAATGAAAATAAAACCTCCATATAGTAGTACACCAGACAATATGGAGACTGTTAGAGCTGCTGTCATAACAAGCGCACTGTTCCATTCATTGTCCTGCACAATTTCTTTTTAGTCGCATAGTTCAAGTGATCAGAGTCCTGTGCAGGACTTACTTTACCATTTTTACAAGTTGCAGATAGTCTAGGAACAGAAATTGTATAATGCACCATCAGTTCTATGAACGAATGTTTGTAAAATTAAACGAGGATAATGACATTTTAACAAAGTATGGATTCGGACGAAGCCCCTTTCTATCTAAAAACGAGGATGGCCTCACAACTATAGTCACATCAAATCGATACATCACCGTATTGAAAACCTTTATGGCGTAAATCTACAGATATTTCCACAAATTGACAACGCTCGGTTTTAATAAGATGGGTCAACATCACATACAGCACAAAATATTGATAGCTGCTGTACGTCTGTCGTTTGGCAATCGTATAATCTCCAGAAGTAGTGACATTCCATTGTGGGATCACCTTAAAAGCAAAAAAGTTTAGTAGTTGAGCTGTTACGACAAAAAAAGCTAAAAGCCAAGACAGTAATCGTTAAAATTCTAGTTTTGAAATTTTGCGTTGTATCATGCCGAGTTTTACTACGTGACTGTACGAATATCTCCGCAGAGACTGAGTTCACCAGCAAAATGTGATCTTCAAAAAGTTCGATTTTGTGTATATTTATAAATAGTAATAGTTTGTTTTATATCTAAATGTTAAAAATAAATGTATTTAAAAAAAACTTGTTTAAAAAAAAAATTTCAAAATTTCTTTGTCTCTTGAATCATTTTGTTAAATAAAAAATTAGCATTGTATGAAATTAATAACAAAAGGAAAGAAAGATTTCCTACAATTAATGAAATTTCTGTAGGAAAGATTTTCATACAATTAATGAAATTTCTGTGTTTATGAAAGATCTTTTTTAATTGTGAATCAGTCAACCTACAGAACATAAGGTACACGTACAAACACGCATGCACAGACACAAACAATGAAATAAACAAACTGAAAAGGAGGGAAGATAAGATTGATTCGCTTAGCCGATTCCCCTTCCAGGACGACACGGAGAACAGGCACAAGGCATTTCTTACCTCTTCCATCAAATTACTTACATTTTTTTGAGAGTAAAAGAGAAAAGGGATCTAAGATTAAATAATGGAAAGTAAGCGTTAGACGGATATACGAAGAAAGAAAAAACTGGCATTGATAAATTGGATAACAAGAGGGTTAACAAAAATTCAATGACGCCCGTTCATTCATCCATTTCTTAATAAGCTTAATTGAAAACAGGACTAACATAGTTAGATAATCCACTTTACTGAGTAACTTAAAAAATATTATTAATTTTTTATATGTAAGTTACAAATTAGAACAGTATTTGATAAAACACAACATTGAAATAAAAAAGAATCTGAACAAATCATTTTATTTCTAGACGTAAAATATATTTATTAAAAAAGTTAAAAGCAATCCTAGTCAGCAGTTAGTTGTGAAACCCAAACTTTTACAGTAGAAGTACAATTAAACTTATAATTTAATGTTTTTTACTTGTAAATCTTACTTTTGTATAGATGCATGCAATAACTGTAATTTTACTGAAATTTAGGGGTAATCATACTCTAATCCATAATTATATTTCCATTAACATATTTTCAAAAAAAAAACTAAAAGGAAATTTTAAATAATATGAACACGCAAAAAATTATCCAATAATTCATGTTTTTTTGTTGAATTTACCCAATTTGTACACTTTGGGGCTAATATTTTTTAAAATTACTAGTCAGTTTTTAAGAAATTTTAAAATAACTTCTTCATTAACTGCTTTTAGAAATGAAAAAGTACCTAAGAAGAAACATGATTACTACGTATTGCTGCTCACAAGATAAAACTATTAATAATAATTAAAAAAACAAAATCATTTATATATATATATATATAATTTAAAAACTATCAATCTACATTTTCCATACGTTTTTATTCTCCACCGTGGGGCCGAACCTGTTTTGATATGAACACAGCCCCAAGGGGTAAATTCAGAAGGGATTACTCACTCCTACATTTCTTCCGCCATCTTTGTCTAGATAATCTTAACCAACATTCTGCTATGATTCTGTTAAGATATCCTTTATCTCCTAGTGTCAGGACTGACGCCTCGTTGTACGCGTGAATGCAAAACCGACACAATTGTAGCTTTTTTGATTTTGCAGTCAAGGAAATTGATATCAACTTGCCCATTAACATACAAGTGATTGATACGCAAGAGCCATTCAGACTTTTCTTATTTTACTAGCATCGACGCAAATAGAATTCGTCACCTAGCGGTCAAATCGGAAACTTCTGGTCATGGTTTTTGAAATTGGCATTTGATTTTCAAATGAGCGTATTACTATGCAGGTGATAATAATTGCTTTTTAATGCAGGAAAATATTAATTGGATAATTAAAGAGCGTGCGGATGAAAATTGTTTGCAGATTGCCAAACCGTTTCCAGACGGTAGGAATGGGTTCAAAAAATACCGGTCAGTGCTCATAACTCCACTTGACTATTTCCAATCAAAAGTAATGAGTAAAAAGAGATTACAAACTATCGAATATCTTTTTTTACGTCCTGTTATGTAGCATCATTCATCTAAGTCGGTTCAGCAGTTGAGCTGCTACGGAGGAACAAACAAACATACATTCATACACCCTAAATACATTACACTCCTTTTTGGGTAGGCGTGTAATAATAAAACAGCTTCTTTGGAAAAATAAATTTAGCTTTTTGAATTAAATTTTTTATTAAATACACATACATACATCCACCCTAAGTATATACTCCTTTTAAATATATTAAATTCCTTTTTGGGCAGTCGTGTAATAATAAAAATGCTTCTTTATAAAAAAATAAAAAATAAATTTTTTCCAATTATATTTCTCATTAAATAAATGAATAAAGCGTAAAACATTCATTTATTATAAGATTCAATACGTGTAAAACAAATTTATATTTAAAAATATATATATTTACAGAATTTAAATAACAGAAAATAAATTATGAAAAAATATTTCTAGATTTTAACATATTGCATCTATCAGAATAAAAATTCTTGTATAAAAAAAATGGGATTTTATTCGTCCACATTTTATTTTATCCACAACATGTTCCAATACCGTTATGAAAAATGTTGTATGCTAAATTATACAGAAGTAATCCTAGTTACAAAGGCCGTATATTAGGTGTCAGGAATGTTAAATTAGGTGTTAGGTTGTACAATGGTGATAAAGTTAGATGCCTGAGGGTGATTTCACAACAGAAACGTCTGTGGTAAATATATTTCTAGGGGTAGGGAAGTAGGTGTCATAGCTGTCATTAAAATACGATGTAGATATAGAACTTAATATAATGGGTTTTCTAGATAACAATAATATATAGTTAATAATAAAATCCAATTTTCTCATTTAGATTTTATAATATATTTATTAAATTGCAAAGAAACATATTTAATTTTTATATATAAGAACTGCTTGTGGAAAATTTATTTATATTAATTGAATTTTATTATTTTAATGATATGCTTTCAAAACTTACTTAGATATATAACTTACTGAAGAAGTAAATTTTACACAACTTAAAATAAGTATTAAAGAATAATTACTTATATGTTTACTTTGTAACAGAGTAATTACGCGAGTATAATATTAAAAAAAAAAATCTGACATGGACACTACATCACTTCCATGGACGCCTATTAAATTACATATAAATATTTTTTCTTAAATAAAAGTGTACATAAAATTTTATTTCATTAACAACTTCTGATGTATTTTCATTTTGAAGTGAAAGTTTTTCTGGCGCGCTTGTGCCGGAAATTCTTGTGATAGACTTTTGCATGGAGAAAAAATCGTCACGAGACGTAAGCATGTACGAGTATATTGAAAGGTTTGTCGGAGAATGCGACCGCATGCGCTAATGATCAATAGCGCATGCGCTGGTCGTCGAATCAGCTGTTGCTAACGTCACTTATAGTTGTGACGTCATTTAGTTATCAACCGTCGACGACAGTCGAATGCTCTGTTTCTCTATCTACGTTTCACTTCCACCGCACGCCCCGTACCGTGCGATCCACTCGACTCACTGCTGTTGCCGCATACCACCTCCAATCTTCATTACCACTAACACAAGAGTACCGTCATCTTTTAATGTATTGTACGCCCCAGTTATTTTTATCACCTTCTTTCTTTCTCGCTACACGCGCGCGCGCGCGCACACACACACACACACACACACACACACACAGAGTTACTTTTACTTTTAATTTCTTTAAGTTTTTTAAAAATTTTATTATTTTTTTTTTTTAAAGTTAGCTCTACAAATAAAAAATAGCTCTACAAAAAAAAAAGATCACTACTTAAATTTGGGAATAAACTGTTACCAACAATTTTTTGCCAACAACTGTTACAAAAAATTGCCCCAAATACACCAGTCTCTATAAAATACTTAATCAAAATCGGTTTTTCCAATCAAAAGTTATTAAACTTCAAATACGTCAACACACGTATATTTGAATGAAGTAGATACGAACATTTTTTTGGAGGGAGGGGGTTCCTGGAGGCTTACGAAATGTCAGGCGGGAAATGCAAAAAAAAACCGATTAGCTTCTTTTTCATCTTGCAATACAGCTCTTAAACTAATATGCCAGGAATGTAGGTAAATTATATGATCTTATCTGAAAGTAGATTTCTTAACTACTAAAGAAATTTCTTAAAAAAAAATGAAATTAAATCATTGCTTCTTTGTTGTAAGGATTGTATATGTATGAAAAAACAAGTGATTTGACTAGAGATGTCGGTTGAAACAATAGAACAGAAAACTTATTTTACTTTTTTATCAAATAACTGAGACTAGAGAAGTAAAACAAAACTTAAAACCTAATTTGAAGGATTAAATTTTTTTTTCAGTCTTCGGTACGAGCTCTTAATAGCTTGATGATACATGTAAAATTTATTCCGTCTCTTTCATAAATTAATTCACAAAATTTTAACATTAAAATCGCTGATTATAAGAATCTTTTTTTAACACTTTAATGAATTCTGAACAAAAAAAAACCAAGAAACGTATGAAAAAAAGATAAATAGAATTCAAAGCAACCATGCAAGTAATTTGAAAAAAGTTTACAAGTGATCGTAAAATGATTGCAATCTTACCACAATACAATTTATTACTAGTGTGGAATTGGAAAGGGATTCTGGATTACAAGGAAGAAACCTTTAACATGTGGTGTTACATTAGATAGGATTTTTACAGATTCTATTAGGAAGAGCTTTACGAAAAAATCCCCTAACAAATACTCCTTACCTAATCTTACAGTTGTTAATTTACTGAAGAAGGGATTTAAATCTTTTAATGCAATGATTAAAAGATTATGTATAATTTATTGCAAAGATTTCAAGATTATTCCTCTTTTAAATGGCTTTCTAAATCTTTTAAATGGCTTGACCAATAATTCCTTAACTTATAATTATAGTTCATTGACAAGTGAATTCATTGATTTTTTCTTCTCATGCTGTTATTATATATATAAAGAATCATAATATTACAACTGGCAAAAAATCTTCCCCGAATTTTATATTTTTCATTGTTTTTAGATCCTCTAAATTCAAAAATACTCAAATATATATTCAGTTAGGAATTATCTGTTTATAAATAAGATATGTGGGATAAAATAAATTGATCCAGTGAGCAATTGCACCTATAAATAATATAAAATTATGTATTTATTAGTATTAAATCAGTCTATATGATACATTTTTGTGTTGTTCATGGTAATTGTAAATATTTTAATGCACTCGTATATCTTGTTTTAATTTAAATGATAATTAAACACGATTTTTTTAAACAGAGTGATTCGGGAAGAATAAGAGAAACTTTTGAAACTGAATTTACATTAAAAAAAAAATAAAAAAAGTTCATATAAATATAGGTCCGGAATCGCTTCGTTAACGAATTACATCTGGCGAAAGATTTCGCCCGGATTTCAGTTCCCCCTTTACAATGAAGCCATACTGAAATTTGTAGGCCGTTAATTAAGGTATAAATTTTATGTAAAATGATTTTTTTTCTTTTGTTTAACCTCCGGAACCACCGTTAAGGTATATCTTTAGAGGACGAGATGAATGAATTGTAGCGTGTGTAAAAAATGGCATGCCTGACCGGGATTCGAACCCGGGACCTCCGGATGAAAGGCTGAGACGCTACCACTTAGCCACGGAGGCCGGCATGTAAAATGAACTGACAAATTGAATAAAACAAGTATTCGCATGTACTCCTTGTATTGGTACCTGAGCTACGTTGAATGTGTTGAATTACTGTACAGTTTCTCTTCTACATTAATATTGTGGTCGTTCAACTGATTATGAATGAGAAAAAAAATGACTCATTTGTACGTTAACACTGGAAAACCGAAACAAAGGTTTTGGTATTTGGAATACGTCGGTTTGGAAATTTTTCCCGATATTTGCGTTGTGCTTGTTCTGCATTCCCATACAAAACCCGTATACAAAAGCAATATCAGCGTACACTTCATTTGAAAACCGGTAAAGAATTTTTTAGTTCCCGATTTGTAATTGCTAAGATGATTACAGTAACGAGATTACCCAAAAACTGAAGTGTTTGCCAAACATTTCTTTGTAATCAGCTGTTTGTATTACCAACCTTTGAAATGAATAAATTTCTTAAATAAGTAAAAAACAATTTTTAAAACTGAAGAACTTTTTTTCTTCTCTCTTTAAGTAATACTGTTTAACTAATATCTTAGATAGTAAATTATCTACTTTCAAAGAAAGAAGTAAATTTTACTTCTTTCATGAAATTACTCATTTTTATCCTAAAAATTGTGTTACCAAATATTAAAAGAACTTTCTATGTGATTTCAAATTTCTTTTTACAGTTCTGTTTTTTTCTGTGTAATGAAAAACTATTTTTTTCTAAGTTTGTATTTGTTTTGTTATTAGCCTATTTTACATCATTCTCTTCAGTATTAAATTTTTTACAATTTTTTGTTTAAAAAGTTCTTCAAATCTAAACGAAAGATGTTTATCGAAATCGGATTTTGCGTATTTCGTCAGATATTATAAAAATTACTGTAGTTACAGCTCTGGAACCTGTTTTATTCAATTTTAAGTTCATTTTATATAGAATTTACTAAAATTTATACCTTAATTAACGGCTTACAAATTTCAGTATGACTTCATTATAACGGGGGAACAGAAATTCGTGCGAAATCTTACACCAGCTGACGCTTTCAACTTACTAACGAAGCGATTTCGGACCTATGTTTACGTGAACTTTTCTTCCTATTTTTGGATGAAAATTCACCTCCCGAAGTTTCTCCCTTTCTTTTTGAATCACCTGTACAAATTTATTAAAAATTTAATAAATTTCTTTAGTATGTAAGTACTGAATATTTAACAAGTGTTAAATAAATTAAAACGTCTTCTTATACAGAGTGTATCAATACTGCACGGCAATCTCTCGGAAACGGATTCTATATCTAAAAATAAGAAAAACGTTTCCAATAAACATATGCCTGAAA
>JAAAKQ030171497.1:0-12479 GCA_010016005.3 Zanna intricata
AATAATTCAGTACATTTTTTTTATTTGAATCTGGCCCGCCTACACATTCTAAATTTAATATATGGTCCTCTGCAAAACTGAGTTGGACACCTCTGGTTTAGACCATCCCTGAATCCATTTTGAATAGTTTTGCGTGACGTCTCTACGTACGTATCTCGCTTAACTAAAAATGATTAGCAGCAGGATGATGAAGTTTTGGATTTAAACTAGGACTGTTGTAATATCTAGTTGTGCAACTCCCCTTTTTATTGCAATCGACTGAACCAAAAATGTCCAAAAAAGCCCAAAATCCCCAAAAATGAGGATTTTGGACTTTTTCTTACTGCAGTAAAAAGCCTTCATTGAGAGCTTTTCAAAGATATATAAGTGGTACTTATTTTCATTGGTTCCAGAGTTATAACCAACTAACATTTTAATTAATTTTCATTAATTGCAAAAATATTTGAATCTTACAAGGGAAGGAACATCAGTTCGAATCAGACTTCATCTACTATTTTCTTTTTTTTTTAATTTATTAAAGAACTTTTTTAATATTACCTTATGATTATAAAAAAAATTAAATAAATAACAATTCAATAATAATAATAATAATAATAAAAAAATGACTAAAAATCAGAAGTTATTAGTGAAAGAAAATTTTATGGACTTTTAAAAATGTGCATATGTAATTTAATTGGGATTATTACAAATGTGTACATGTACGTTAAAATATGTGTATGTGTAATGGTTATGTGTTGAAATATAATGTATTTTAATATATACTGATTTATATGTATTAGTTTCACGCCTACAATGAAAAACAGAATACATCAGCGAAAATAATCCAACAGGAACTTGCAGTTAAATATGGACTTATAACAAACAACACACATGCTATTCTACAAGTACATACCTGAAAATGTACTAGAGAATGCCAACTACAAACTACATTGCTACAGATCAATACTCACATATAAAAAAATTACTTGCAACAGAACAGATAATTTAATATTAATCAAGAAATCAGAAGAACGTATATATGTATGTCGAATGACAATAATTAAATATTATAAAAACGAGAGGAGGTGGAAAAATATCTCCCCCTTGAAATATTGCTGAAAAAAATCTGGAAACAGAACTTAATAACAATAATACCAATATCAGTCACAAGTAGTGGGGAAATGCCGCTTCTGCGTCATTAGTACCCCTTGCTTCCGCGAGGAGCGCTAGTGTCGCAGTTGGCCATCTTAGAATTTACCTTTTTCTTTGTCGGCTATCTTGGATTTTCCCTTTTTCCCTGTGGGAAATTCCCTTTTACAAGTCCGCTATCTCCTAATTTCCCTTTTTCCCTGTGGGAATTTCTCTTTTCCCTGGTGTGCTTGGACCGGGAGATTTGAAATTCCGCAGGGATGCTAACGCAGTTATTTTTAATTGCTTTAAATATTATTTAATTTAATATCTGTAAGGTTGGTATTGTGTACCAGCTGATGTTTTCAGCGGTAGAATCAAATAAATAAAATAATATTTAAAGCGAAAAAAGTGGTTTGGCTAGGATTCGAACCGGTACATGACGGGACGCGACTGACTGACGCCATAACCGATCAGCTACAGTGGCTCCCTGACAGCGAGTGAAATTAGTTCTACATAAGTCGTCGCCGTTGACGAGAAATATCTTGCGCGCCATCTTGTAAGATCGCGACTGCATCTAGCGATTGAATAAAAACGTATTATTTATGGATATGTTTGTCTCACTCTTTCAGTATGTGTGTATGTGTGTTTAAATAAATATATAGACGTACCTCGAGGACGATCCTGGTCGTCGTGGCCTCTGTACCGGGAGGCGTCGTCGAGGTTCTCGATCGAGCACCAGGAGGCGTGCGTGCAGCAACGGACGCAGCGATGTTTACCATACGAGTTTCGGAGCTCGACTGACGACTGCGCGCGCTGGTTAAGCCGGCCACATCCTGGCTTTCAACCAATCACAGTGCACCGCCGCTCACCACCCTAGGCGCAGCACGATCGCGCCAAAAGTGCCACGACCTTCTTTCAAATTCACACATGCGCAGTAGCTACGTAGATATTAATAAAACCTGCAAAGAAAAAAACGAAATATTACTCTTGTATAAACAATTGTCATAAATTATAGTTGCATTTCCACACCACTCGGGAGGTAGCAACTATGGTTGCATTGAGTTTTTTTTACAGTGAAATCTCTCCCCTATAGGGCTACTATAAAACACTGTGTTTATCATTATAGTTTCGATCAAATGTATTGCTCTGATTCGTGTTTTTGTTTTGTGTGTGTATGTGTTTGTGTTGTAGTCCTGAAAAGGACTTTTTATTCAAACGTTATTTTGTACGATCTATCGTCACGCCCCTTGTAAATCAGCTTTAACTTTAAGCTGATTATATTTTTAATTAATTCCTCTCCAAAGACGTCTGTAAATCGTTTAGGAAGAAACACTTCAAATGGTTCTCCACCATTATCATCTTGGAGTTTGGTTATTATGCTTTTTCCAAGTTTCATTACAACAATCTACAGGAAAGTATATTGTACGGCTTATCGATCGTTAACTCACATACACTTTTTGTCCTTGTGTATTCGACCAAGTCGTTCAGTTGGTTTAGAAACGTTTGTCGTGTTGATTTGTCCACTGAAGCGCTTGCACTTGCGCTTTCTTCATTAACGGATGGAGTATTCATTATATATTCTTCAACTGACGACCGTAGAATGATTCTAACACGTTTATAAACGCCTATTTATACCCGTTCATATCACCCTTCCACATCCGATGGTCTAACAATGGACGCGATAAATGATTAACGTAGTATTTCCAAGAATTGACGCTATGAACACCTACAAAACAACGATAAGGAAAAAAATATGAACACGTGCAACCCCAAGTCGACGATAAGGAAAAAAATAATTACAAAGCAACTTGCTTATAAAGAGCACATCTGGTGTTTCAAGAATAAACGAGATAAATAAGTAACTTACTAATTCCATGAATTGACGCGATAAAACATTTTTCCCTTAGTGTGCACATTTGGTATTACTCAGCAACCGAACTATTACGCAGTAACTTGACACGATAATTATTCTATTATTACATTTGTTTTTTCCTTGTAAATATATTTATATAAAATAGTTTATACACAACGGAAAAATACTATAAAACAAATGTTGTTTCCACACTGTTTAAAGATAAAAATTCGACTATCTCGGGTCCGGAACGAGATTAAGAAAAGGGGTAAACGCGTAAATTCGGGAAAAAATCGAAATAATACATAGTTTTAATGCTGGCTCTCTAAACCCAAAATTTCAAATTAAAAAATTTTCAAGCTCAGATTCCAAAGTGTTTACGCATGCATAATAGTGAATCCGTTAAACGAACACCCGTTTATTTCATACTTATCTAAAAAGCAATTAATTACTTTCTATCTTATCATATCCTGTATTCTAGGAATTGACACTATTTTATCTACACACAAACACACAGTGAACTTGAAAAAAACAATTTTATCCTCGTTCAGATTGGTTCAACCGGTTAAATCCAGTTTTGTTGTGTCATATATAAGCGACCAACTAGACGGCAGTTTCATCATTCCACTTCTGATTTTCAGAGAGTAAACATCGTCTTGTGTGCGTGTTTATTTATCTGTTATTAGCTACTAAATTGACATGATTATATGTAACAAATTGAGTTCAAAGTGATATAATTGTGCACTCGAGCATCAGTTTTAATTGCAAAAAAAATTTCTTTAGAAATCAACATAAACGTATTTTGTTTGTATGCAAGGAGTTTCATCATTAATAGACAAGGTATGTAGTTTTTAATTATTTATCTAAATTTGAGTGTGTGTCGAAATGTTTGCAACAATATTATAATACCTAATTTATGAACTACATGAATTTTTGTATTTATGTAATTGTCTGCAGCAGTAATATAACTATGCCAGCCTCCGTGGCTGAGTGGTAGCGTCTCAGACTTTCATCCGGAGGTGCCGGGTTCGAATCCCAGTCAGGCATGGTATTTTTCACACACGCTACAATTCATTCATCTCATTCTCTGGAGAAATACCTTAAAAATGATTCCAGAGGTTAAACAAAACAAAAAAAGTAATATAATTATGCTTTGTATGTTATAGGAAATAAAGAAGAAGAATATCATCTCTACAAGTTTTCCGTGTCATCAACATGATCCTCTTCAGATGGGATCTAATGGAGCTTAACTTCCTAGATGTTTTAGCAGTCCTAGACCAGCAGAAATCATCTGTGCTGGACCATCTGAAGACGGAGGCTAGAAGATTTGATGGAAACATTAAATGGTGAGTACATAAATATTTATTTATATAGACTAATGTTTTTTCCCTATTCTGCTGTTAAAAAAATTATTTCAGCTAATTAAAGAAGATATTATTCGAAAAATGAACTAATATATAACTTTTTTATTTTAGGTACGTTGTGGTGAACGTAGAGATGGCCAAAACAGTATCGATGGAAGACCGAACAGAAATTGTACTGTGTAATATCAACCTTCACGGGAAAACGAGAACGGTAATTAATGTAGATATTAACAATGACCTTATTGATGATCAGTGGTTTGAGTCTGTTGAAAAAATCAACAACACTGTAACAAACTTTATTCAAAACAGTAGTGGGTGGGTAGTGAACAAAGTGAATCGTGTAGATTTAAACGTTGTTCGCTACCGCCCACTATACGGCGGTGTTAGTTCATACATAGAACTTCCACCGCAGATTAAAAAGAAAAAGGCGGTCATAAATGTTAAAAATGTTTCCTATGGTCAGTATTGGCCTGTGTTCAACCAACCTGGACGAAACTACCGTCAATCCGGCTACATCGAACACGAGAGGAAACTGAACATGACCGGTATCGAGTACCCTGTAAAGGTGAAAGATATCGATCAGTTCGAGCGGCAGAATCGAGAAATTAGCATAAACGTATACGGTTACGAACTGGTAAAGGACGACGTTCGTTTATATCCAGTTCGTGTTACCGAGAATCGGGACCGTACTCACATGATCCACCTGTTATTAGTGGCCGGTGACAACAGAGACAATTTTCACTACTGCCTCGTAAACACAAAACACGGATACAACGTACTATCACGACTAATGTTCAGACTGACTAACAACCAACATATCTGCCACTACTGCCCTTACTGCTTAAATCGATTCAGTTCATCCGATGTTCTTGTTGCAAAACAGAACTTGGATAAACATATGGTCGAATGTAAGCGGCACGGGCTACAATGGGTGAAGATGCCCGATCCTAACAAGGAGAGGGAATGTGTGATGCGATTCCGGGATTATTCATCCACTTTCAGGGTGCCATATACAGTCTATGCCGATTTCGAGTCATTTATAGTACCGATTAACACCGCTACCCCAGAAACGAATACAAGTTTCACGAATAAGGTGGACCTCCACCTGCCTTCGGGTTACTGTTTTGTCATCGAGATGAAGTGGGGAAGATTTGTGTCGGTCCTGTACTGTACCGAGCGATGGGTGTTGGGGAAAAGGTTGTGACAAAAATGCTGAACGAGCTACTGGAGCACGGCAAACGGTTACACAAAATTATGACCACTGAGGAACCGTTGGTTATGACACCGGAAAACACACTAGCCTTTCGCGAGGCCACAGAGTGCTTCTTGTGTCATAGACAGCTGTTTGACGACCGCGTACGCCATCGTTCGCATATGACCGGTCAGTACCTAGGTGCTTGTCACAATGAGTGTAACCTGAATTGCAAACGGACAGAGCACATCCCTGTATTTTTCCACAACCTTCGCGGCTATGACGCTCACCATATCGTCCAAGCTCTAAATAAATACAGGGACGTCAAAAATCTGAAAATCGACTGTATCACCAATACATCTGAGCGATCCCAGACGGTGACAATAATTCCTTTACGGTTCTTGGACTCGTTTCAATTTTTGTCATCATCATTGGAAAAACTTGTCGACAATCTTGCAAAAGATTGCATCCACAAGGACAACATTTTCAAACGAATGACCACAATATACTCTGACTCAAACAAACGTGACCTTCTGATACGAAAAGGGGTTTACCCGTACGAGTACATGACTGACGAACGTAAATTTGACAAAACCGCCCTACCAACAATAGATGCATTCTTCAGCAAACTGTCCCGAGACACCATATCCCGTGAAGATTATGACCACGCCCAAATAGTTTGGGATACTTTCGGCTGTCGTACCTTGGGCGAGTATCACGATCTCTACCTTCTTTGCGATGTCCTACTTCTATCCGATGTCTTTGAGAGTTTTCGTGATACATCCATGAACTTCTACGGGTAAGATCCGTGCCACTTCTCGACTCCCCATTTTACGTGGAACGCCATGCTGAAATACATAAATCAAAAACTGGAACTTTTGACCAACAACGACATGCACCTATTTATAGAAAAATGTACACGAGGGGGAGTCGCTATGATTTCCAAAAGATATGCCAAAGCTAACAACCCTATGATACCAAATGAGTACGACAGCACCCGCCCCACCACATGGATACAATATCTCGATTGCAACAACCTTTACGGAAGCGCCATGGTGGAGCCCTTGCCCTACATGGGTTTTCGATGAATGAGTGAAAAAGAAATCGAAAACTTCGACATTCATTCCGTCGACGACAACGGTAACAAGGGCTCCATCCTAGAGGTCGATTTATTGTATCCAGAACATCTACACGGCCTCTATAAAGATTACCCGCTCGCCCCCGAACGCAGTATCCCGACTGACGAAATGTTTTCGCTCCACTATAGGCCAGAAAAAAGATGTCCTGTACAAAAATTGTTGACAACACTGTTAGAAAAGAAACACTACGTACTGCACTACAAAAATCTAAAACTGTACACAAAACACGGACTGGTTGTAACCAAAATACACAGAGCTGTTGAGTTCTTACAATCCCGATGGTTACAACCTTACATTGATTTCAACACCAAACGTAGGGTGGAGCCTAGAAACAATTTTGAAAAAGATTACTTCAAACTGATGAACAACGCAGTGTACGGTAAATCCCTTGAAAATGTACGTAACAGAATTGACCTTTAACTAGTCACTGACGAACGAAAACTCGACAAGGTGATAGCTAAACGGAGGGTAAAATCTTGGTTCATATACAACAATGATGTCATCGAGGTTAGTTTGAAAAAAACCGAAATTTTTCTAATTCGACCGATCTACATTGGGTTTTCAGTATTGGACATTAGGAAAACGATCATGTACCGATTCCATTACGATTACATGTTAAATCGGTACGGTTGTAAAATTAAGTTATTGATGACCGATACGGACAGCCTGATGTATGAAATCAAAACTCAAGATATCTATAAAGATATGCTTGAAGATTTAGATAGATTCGATACGTCAGACTATCCTCCTGAACATCAGTGTTTTAGTTCATTGAACAAAAAAACAACTGGGTAAATTTAAAGACGAGATGAACTGTAAACCGATTTGTGAGTTTGTCGGGTTACGTGCAAAGATGTACAGTATTCTCGATTTCAGTAGAGACGAGAAGACTGTCGCAAAAGGTGTCCCTAGGATATCTATTGCGAAAGAACTTAGGCACGAACTTTTCAAACGGTGCCTCTTTGACAGTGTCATCACCACAACCGATGCACATTGTATAAGAAGTTACGATCACCGAATCTACCGTTCATCAGTCAAAAACAGCGTTATCACCTTACGACGACAAAAGGTACATTTTAGAACATAAAACCGACACACTTCCGTACGGATATTATAGCTTGAAACGAACAGTGCAGTACGATGATGAAAACTTGACACCGTCCAAGCGACCGAGACTTGAAAGTCTGCTGCAGCCACGTATGATGAGATTCACAGCGGACTATATGATTATTTAGATAGTTTACGAATCGATACTGTAGACGGTTTGTGTAGACATAATATTACTTATAGTACTACCGTTGCTAACGTTGATGATGATTGCGGAAAATAAAACTTTTTCCCAATTGGTTAACAAATTGACGTCGATTGTAACGAACACTGTCATATGCAAATATTGTTTTATGATGTTGGCGGTGAAACATTCTAATCAACGGTATTCGGGGAAACACGAACAGCATTGTACAAAATTCGACTATTTCGGACGTGGATTGCCCGACTACTTATGTACTGGTGAATTGATTATTGGAATCGTGAGACGACTTAAAGCGATGATTAGTCGAAACAAATTTTAATTGTACTGGGACAACCGGGACGCTTGCACGGTTATCGGTGAATAAGAACTCGGTAAATTGTTTTCAAAGATTTGTATGGAGAAATCGGATGACATCCGTACTGTTCGATTTTCATTGCATTCGAGTGTGAACGCTGCAAGGGAACGGATCATGGACGCTATATCTTTCGTAAACGTTTTCAACGACGATTGATTTATAAAAAAGTTACCCAATAAAAAGGTGACCGATCTTCAAATCGGAATTGACTACGCAGTGTTGGATATGAGAAAGATATTTACAATATACGGTGAATTTCGGATTATTTTCATCTTATACGATTCTTCTTCTGAAAATGAATCGTATTGCTTTAAAATGTTATTACCAAAACGGTATACAAACCGATTTACCTAAGATGAAATGAACATTGTACAACGTCATTCGTTCACGTTGACTTATTACGGTTTAAAAGATGATCAATTCACCGAAGATTTAAAATTAAGTTTGTAAAAAAGGAATACCAGTGTTTTGTATGCCTACTGGAGAGAGATTTCACTCTAAAAAAAATCTAGGATGCTGTGGAAACGCAACATTTGTTTTAAATTATTTTTCGACATTGTGTATAAACTATTTTATATAAATATATTTACAATGACAAAACAAATGTAAAAATTATTTATCGTGTCAGTTATTGCGCAATTGTGTCGGTAACTGCGTAATACCAAATGTGCTGATAAGGAAAAAAATTCACGTCAATTCTTGGAATTAGTAAATTACTTATTCATTGCGTCTACTGGAACAATGGATGTGTTCTTGATAAGCATGTTCAAACATGTTCGTGTGATAAGGAAAAACAATGCTTTTTGCCTAATTAAAACGATGCTTTTTTGCTTCAATTTTTATCGTGTCAGCAAGATGCTTTGTGTCTTTTCTTGGAACACCGGATGTGGAGGGGCGATATGAACTGGTATAAATATACTGGGTAAGTTGACGTGACGAAGCGAGTTCATTCTGTTAGAGACATCTGAACTGTAAACATCGTTGTAGCTGCGTTTTCTTAATGGCTCCGTTCAAAGAAGTAGATGTTCGTGTCTGTGATCTTCAACTGACGCCTCCGTGTTTTAAGTTGAAACACAGTTACGTGTATATTGTCGATTTAACCGATCACGTATTCGATAAAAACGGTGATAACGTGATTTTAAAATTGAAATTCAATCAATACAACGACGGGAGACGAAGAAGGTATTATTGCGATTTCAAATGCGGTGAAAAGAAAATCGCACTTATACACGATAAAGTGGTACTGTTTTCTGGGTTTTTTCGGTAGCGATGGTAACGTGAAGACGTTTAAATTAAACGATTCGCCGAATATGACGCTGGACGCGTCGACGTTAAACGACTTAAATAAATCATGGACAAATAACGTACTATCTTTGAATGTATATTTAGCAGAGGAAAAAATAAGAAGACGATTATTAAGCTCTTGTGTTGCGTCTGATTTTGCAAGAGAAACGAGCGCGTGCGTTGAGACTGATGGTGATACGCGTCCGCTGCTGGTTGCGTACGATACGGTTGAAGATTCAAATATCGAATACGTTAAATCCGATCGGTATTATGGTGGATGGCATCTTAAATCCGTTTATTTCATACTGTATAAAAATTATACAAAAGCAGAAGAGGAAAACCACCAACTTTCGTCGATTCGAATAATTTAAAGCTAGATAAACGAGAGTATTGTATACCTATTGGGGAGAGATATTTTCTAAAAAAAATCTCAACGCGCCGTATTGCTACCTCCTGGGTGGTGTGGAAACGCAATCGATAATGCATAATTTTTTTTACTTAACTAATATTTTTTTCTATTACAGGTTTACCTCGACTGTCATCTACGATTGAGATCTTCCATTCTCATTTTCTTTTGAATACTTTACTTTTACCACTGCGTACCTTTAATAAACGAGTGTTTTTTAAGGCCGACTGGGGAGAGATTTCAAAAAAGTCTCAACGCACCGCTGTTGCTACCTCTTGGGTGTGGTGTGGAAATGAAATATGCGGCTTTCGGTGCGCTGTGATTGGTTGAAAGCCGGGTGTGGCCGGCTGTCAGTCAAACTCCGAAACTCGTACGGTGAACATCGCTGCGTCCGTTGCTGCGCGCACGCCCCCTGGTGCTTGATCGAGAACCTCGACGACGCCTCCCGGTGCAGAGGTCACGACGACCAGGATCACCCTCGAGGTACGGCTATTTATTTAAAAACACACACATAAAGATTGAAAGAGTGAGCGAGACATATGTATAAATAATACGTAATATTTTTTATTGTTTTTGAACACTGTTATCGCGTCGGGCTTTCGTTGAACGCTGACACGTTCGAATTTCTTAGAACACTGACGCGTTCGAATTCGCAGGTACACAGTTTCCTGGAAAAAAGTCGGCACTATTGATGTTATCGCTTCGGGCTTTCTTAAAACGCTGACGCGTTCGCGCAAGTACACAGTTTCGTGGAAAAAAATCGGAACGATTGAACATGCTTGGACAATCGCATCCGGGTTCTTAGAAACGCCGACTGGCCGCCGCCGGTTCCCCTCACCGTCAACCCGCGCAGCTGTCAGTTGCCCGCAGAAACTCGCACCGTCAACATCTCCGCGCGCGCAACTCTGTCTGACTCCCGGTGCACGGCCCACGACGAGAACCTCGATGACGCCTCCCGGTGCACAGGCTACGACGACCAGAATCATCCTCGAGGTACGTCTACCGGGTCAAGCCGCCCCCCATCTGCTGTTCTTCAGTCGCACGCAGAAACTCGTGCCGTCAACATCTCTACTACCGCCTTTTGGTGCTCGATCCACGACGAGAACCTCGACAGCGACAACGTCGCCTCCCGGTGCGGAAGCCACTACGACCAGGATCGTCCTCGAGGTACGTCTATATATTTATTTAAACACACACACACACACACACATTGAAAGAGTGAGACAAACATATCCATAAATAATACGTTTTTTTTAATCGCTGGATGCAGTCGCCATCTTGCAAGATGGCGCGCGAGATATTTCTTGTCAACGGTGACGACTAATGTAGAACTAATTTCACTCGCTGTGTCTGGGAGCCACTGTAGCCGATCGGTTTAAGGCGTTAGTCAGTCGCGTCCCGTCGTGTGCCGGTTCGCATCCTAGCCAGACCACTTTTTTCCGCTTTAAATATTTTTTTATTTATTTGGTTCTACTGCTAAAAACATCAGCTGGTACACAATATCAACCTTACAAATATTAAATTAAATAATATTTAAAGCAATTAAAAATAACTAAGTTGGCAACCCTGCGGAATTTTAAATCTCCCGGTCCAATCACACCAGGGAAAAGGGAAATTCCCATAGGGAAAAAGGGAAATTAGAAAATGGCGGGCTGGGAAAAGGGAAATTACCACAGGGAGAAATGAAGAATCCAAGATGACCGACAGGGAAAAAGGGAAATTCCAAGATGGCCGACTGCGACACTAGCGCTCCTCGCGAAATCGAGGGGTACTATTGACACAGAAGTGGCAATTCCTCACTAATGTCACAGGTATAACAGCAAAAACAATGACAACATACTTAAAGAAATTAGATCTTCCAATACATATTCACGCTAACATACAGAAAGCCATAATTCTAAAAACAACTCTAATAGTCAGGAGGTTCCTACAATAGAAGAATATGTAAGTTGCTACATTCCTGTCATCTCATCTGAATAACAAGTTCGGTGAGAAACCTCAAAATAATAACATTTATTTACGTATTTCATATAATTTTACAATATTTTTTTTTGTCTTAAGTCAGTCACTTGGTTTGATGCAGCTTTCCAAGATTCCCTGTCTAATTCCAGTCGTTTAATTTCAGTGTATCTCCTACATCCTACATCCCTAAAAATTTGTTTTACATACGTTTTCCAACCATTGCCTACCTGCACAATTTTTCCCATCTACCTGTCCTTTCAACATCAAAGCGACTATTCCAGGGTGCCTTAATATGTGGCCTATAAGTTTGTCTCTTCTTTTAACTACATTTTTCAAAATGCATCTTTTTTCATCAATATTCGGCAAAACCTCTTCATTTGTAACTTTGTCCACCCATCTGATTTTTAACATTCTCCTATAATACCACATTTAAAAAGCTTCTAATCTTTTCTTTTCAGGTACTCCGATCGTCCAGGTTTTACTTCTGTATAAAGCTACGCTCCAAACATATACTTTCAGAAATGTTTTCCTGATGTTTAGATTAATTTTTGATGTAAGCAAAT
>JAAAKQ030171508.1:2080-12479 GCA_010016005.3 Zanna intricata
TATATATATATATATATATTCTTTTTTTTTTGTTTCATTAAATGGAATGCCGTCAAGCTTTAATCAATAGTTACCTTGGTCCTGATCCATTATTCTTTTTGTCCAAAAACACAAATGGAGACAAAGTTCCCAAACAAGTTTACATGCTATCAAGTTCCAACAAAGAGGGACAAAGTCTAGCGTATCATGCTTTACCAACATCATGTCTTACTTAATGGGAATGTAGCGGCTAACATAACTCCCATTTTAACTTTTTTTTTTTTTTTTTTCATTACTTTGCTGTTTACTATTTTTCCATAGAAAAGAACAATTAAGAAAAGGGAAAGGTGTAGGGAAGGAAGATCAACTTATACTAAAAGTGCCTTGATGACTGATTACTCCATCTATCAAAAATTTATATTATTAATAGTAACTAACAATTTAATAAAATGACCAGAGTAAATACTCTATGTTAGTATAGTAATTTTTTTATCATTCAATGTACCAGGATTTTTAAGGTCAAATGCTTTTTGGATGATAGTTTCTTAAGGAAGCCAACTCCATATTAAATGAATTGTAACATATAGCACAGTTCTAATGTTTAGGTCAATTTAATTTTTTAAACCTTTTAACATATAAGTATATTCAGATGTCATTTTTTTCAAATGGACCAATCCAGATTTTTAAAGAAAGTTATTCTAGTGGTTCCCATTGTAAGTTTTTCTAAATATAAAAAATTTTCTTATCTGTTTACAAGATTTGAAAACATTATCTTTTTATTTATTATTTTTTTTATCTTCATCATTGCTTAGCTTTAGATAGTTGGAGAGTAATGATATTATAGATAGCCATTGTTTCTCAAGATTGCTTTTCTTATTTTAATCAAAACAAAGGTTTCTGACTGCATTCCTTTTGAACTGATTTTTTTTATTAAGCTAGCAACATTTTTTGTACACTAACCTAGATTTAAAAAAGAAAATTAAAAAGATTTTAAACAAATAAAACTTTTAACAAATTATAATAAAAAACAATTTTAAGAAAAAATAATGTATTTTTAAAATTTTCTTCTTCACTTCATGGATTAGGTTTTTTGTGAAACTTTTTCCAACATAAAAAACTTATTTAAATCTGCTAAGTGGTCTTATTGGGTCTCTCTTTCCATTGGATCGATATTTCCATGTGTTCATCTGTATGAACACATGGAAAATTACAGAATAGTAATAGAGATACATTTATAGAGAGTGGATAGTGGATAATTCTGTAATTATCCACTACCCACTTTCTATAAATGTTTTAACCAACTTATGTGAAAATGAGTTCAAATTTTGATAATGCTAATAATCTACAATTCATTCTGAATAGGATATTCATTCTGAATATCCTAATTTCTAGGCCTATCCATCTTGAAATATTCTTTAACTGCTCTCATGAACCGAATTTCTGCAGCTTCTATTCATTGTTCCTGCTCGGTTACTGTTTATAACCCATGTGTTACTGCATTAGAGTAGTGTAAGTAAAGATATCATCGTATGTAATTTTAAGCGGGTCTATTTTGATGCTTTACCTCATAGAGTCCTTTTAATTGTTCTGAAAATACTGTTGAACTTGCTTATTTTTTAAATTAAACCCACTTTCCCATCAAGATAATTTCAAACCCCTAGTTAACTGTTTTACTTTATTCCACAATTACAATCTTGGTATAATGAATAGATTTCTGATAAAATTCATAATTTTTATCTTTTTGACCACTTATTTTTAAATTTTATTTTATTTCCGTCCAAGGTATTATTAGTCTCCTATCGGACGTTTCTACAGGTGGTGGATAGAGAAACGCAAGAAGATATTGGGTATCGGAAAAATAAAATAACCCGGGGCGGGTTGCTAATCTTTGAAGAAGTTGGTTTAGAAAAGGTTAAGGGAAAAAAATCCTGATTAAAGATTACCTGGTCCTCCAGGTTAGTAGGGTTTTTCGTGATCAGATCGGTAACCCATCCACGGAAAATTTTAGATTACTCACAAGCATAAAAACAAAACCTGTTTCCGAGGCTTTGTTTTGAGGAATGCAACGGTTAAACAATCTGAAATTAAAAAAAAAAAACATACACGATTTGGGATTTCGGAGAACGTAAACATTGGTGCGTGGAAATAAGAATTTTAAATTTTAATATTTTGAAGTTGACGTCAAAGTATTCTGTAATTCTTTTTAATTTGACATCGATTAAAAGAAGAATATTGTGAAAGGTAATACGTTTTTACTTGGAGTAAATTTTAAATCGAAATTATTATTATTTTTCTTTTAATTTTATTGCAAGAAACCAGAATTAAAAAAAAAAAAAAAAAAAAAAAAAAAAAAAAAAATGTTAACAGTATTTTTAGAGGCGAATCCTCTACATAGAATATTTTAAGTGGGAATTTATGGCGGTAAGACTTGTTTCAAAAATAGTTTCAGAAGGACCGAGTCATATTCTATATAGGATTTAAAAATAAATCTCTAGAATCAAAATATATGTTATTTTAATTTGAATTAATCAGTAATACGTAATTCTCCTTCGAAGTAATCTTAAGCCTGTATATTTCTGTGAATAAAAGATAAGGTTTCCCTGATTATTATGCCTCATTAAAATGTGATATCTACCTTAGAAACTTTTAAAACCAAAATGGATCGTTCGATTAAAATCAAATTCTTAATGATAAAATCTTAATGGAAACCAGATCAAAAGTTTCTTAATAAATATAAATGGTAATTTCAAATTTGAAATTATTTAAATTTAACATTTTTATTTATTCACGTTTATGAATGTGCAATTTTTCCTAAAAATAATCGTGCCTTATTTTTATAAGTAACAATAATCACCTACATCAAACGATAGGACAGAACTGAATTCATGTTGCTCTCCATAACAGTACGACTAATGATGTAGAATTTTTATGCTTCCCTTTATCATCCAGTTAAAAAATTTATACAACTTATTTAAAATACAATTACAAGATCTTCTCTTACAGAAACAATATTAATCTGTTGATAAATTTTTAAGTAATACTAATTTTAAAAAATCCTGAATTTTTTATGTCCTGTTTAAAGTAAACTTAAATAAGTTTCATTGATGCCTTCTGAATTGTGAATTATATTTAGTTATTAAGTTCAAGGAAGGATTGCAATCGCAAAAAAAAAATTCGGTTTTCAGATTTCAACGAAAATATCCATTCCTGAATCCATTTTGACTAGTTCGGGTGTCGTCTGTACGTACGTACGTATCTGGCATAACTCAAAAACTATTAGCCGTAGAATGTTAAAATTTTGGATTTACAACTGTTGTAACATGTAGTTGTGCACCTCCTCTTTTGATTGCAATCGACTGGACAAAAAAGCCCAAAATCCAAAAAATTTTAATTTTGGACTTTTTCTTAACTACAGTAACAGGCCCTTATTGAGAGCTTTTCAACTATATATCAGAAGTGTACTTATTTTCATTGTTTCCAGAACTATAGCCAAATAAAATTTTAATTAATGAAATATTTAGATCTTTCAAAAGGGAAGGCACATTGGCGAGAATCCGATTTCGTTTCCTTTTTTTTTTATTTAAATATATTTATTTATTAATAATTATTAACTTCTGATTGTAAAAAAAAAATTACAATAAATAATAATAATAATAAAAAACATAAAAATAAAAGTATATCTAATTTAATAGGTGAACAAGGAAGTCATGTAGCATCCAAATCGGATTTTTTTTTAATATTTAGTAAATACGATTTATTATTTAAAATTATTAATGTGGACTTAAATCATATTTATTTTTTATTTCATAATTCATTGCATATTTTCTGATGTCGCTTTGATAAAAGTTTTAGCAAGTTTCTCTCGATCTTTCCAAGTAAATGATGGAGCAGTTGCTTTTTTTATCTTTGGAGTACCATATCTACCCATTCTCGACACGAACTATATAGAGTATTATTATGTATCTATCGGAATAAAAAATTTATTAATTATCTACATTTTTTAATTAAAAATTAAAAAACATACATTTTTAATAATTAAAAATTTAATTATTAATTTTTAAAAGCAATATTTTTTCCATAACCAGAGGTTGGAAAAATTCCAAAATACAATGCTGTCATTATTAACTCGATGTATTTTTTTAATGCAACCAAATCAAACAATTATCAATATTATCTTGAGTTTTAAGTTGCATATTTGAAATGTAATATTTCTTTTATTTCAGCGTTCAATTCATTTTGTTCAACATTTGGATTTTATAGAATTTATTACTGAAAATCTTTTAAACTTTACAAAGTTTGACAGGAAATGTGCCGATTTGACCGTCTTACTCCAGTTAAGATACAAATTACGATATTTGTGTACTATTAAAATAAAAACAATTTTTATAGTGAGTTCTTGGTTCATTCCTCCTGAGAAAAATTGCTTCTATTTGTTTATATATTTTCCTAATTCGATACATTTTAACAAAATTATTTGTTTTAAAAGGCGGTATCATAATGTTTATATTTTTACTCGGATGTTAAGTCTTGTGATTTAGATTGTTGATTTTTTTTTAATAATTGAAGAGTGCAGTTACGCGGGTTTTGGGAGAAGGTTCTCTATTAATCAAATTTATCAATTTCCGTTAGTAATAACAAAAAAAACAAAAAGATAAAAATAAAAACTGACAGAACATTTTGAAGTGTACTTTTGTCTTAATTTAATATTCACATAAATAGAAAATGTTCATTAATGATTTTATTACTAAGAAAAAGCCATAATGTAAAATTTAATTTCTTTAATTCTAATTTAAAATTAGTTTATTGCAGAAATTAAAAGTAAAGTAAATTGAATAAATTAGGATGAATATATAACTTACTGAATAAAAAGATTAACAAAAAAATATATAACTAAACGATTTATATGCTGTCGTATTGAACAGTTACACAATGTTGACACCGCATATCATATAATGTCCATGATATTAAACACGTTATCGTTGAAATATTATTAGTAAGGTTCACTACTTCGCGATTATTTTTAACTGACCGACCGAACAAAAGGATGGTCGACTGACTTACTGACTGGCTGTTGCCAACATTAAAAAAAAAAAATATCATTCATAATTGTAATTTTATTATGTAGTTTCATTTTGTATGAAAGTTTATTATTAAATTATCTATCCATTCACACGGTATAAAGAATGAATAGAATAAATTTATATGGTTATTTAATTTTTATTGAATAAAACTTAATTAATTTTTTTTACGATTAAAGTTCTTAATAAAATACTTTTTAACTGTTCAATTTTCTTAGATGTTTTTAAAAAGATAGCAGTCCTGCAGTACAGTAATAGCAGTTATAAATTCTAACCATTATGTTACTCATTTATAAAAAAATGATTAGGACCGAACAAGTGATGTCATTCTCAAGGTTGTTATCCTTGGAATTCTTTTTAAACAATTTACTCGTCTGAACTTGACTTAAGTTCCAGCTTATTATGATTATTTTCCTTCATTACGAAATTGTGGAATTGTAATTTTCTAAGGAAGTTATTGTAATGCGCATGCTTAATTTATGAAATTCCATATAAATTCATTGTAAGACTAAACGATCAATAAACTAGTTGTAACAATTTATTACCGTATTTAATCGTACGATTTATTATGATTAACTAAATATTTGTGTATATACATAACGTAAGTAGAATGTATAAATAATGTATGATCTAAATAGGTTATAACGCATAGACAACCAGTTGAGTTGTATATATTTCATAATAAATTTCATCGAAAAAGGAATTTATATTTTTTACTGCATATTTATAAAATATTTTTAAACTATAAAAAAGAAATTTAATTACTCAATGTTCTCCGAATACCAGTTCTTATCACAGAAGGAAAGTTCTTATCACTTATTACACAGAAGGAAACTTTCAGTCAGAATTTAAAATAGGATTAATTCTGCTTTTTAATTCTTGATTTTACTTAAAGTTTATTTCCGAGGCGTAAACCATAAAAACATATCTCCAACCCGTAAGCCCTAAGTTTGTAAGATGGGGAAACAAACCCCCGTCTGAAATTTAAAAAAAAATAATAAGAAAACTTTAATGAAGTAGATTGAAATATTATTTTATTTCGGTTTAATTTTTATAGGTTACGCTAAAATTGGTTTTTTTTTTTTTTAAATAGAAGAGTGAAAAGATTTTTTATTTTTTCGAAATTTGACGAGAAAGTTTTTGTTAGAATCATTCTGCCCGTCTAAATTATTATTATTATTTTTTTTTTTTTTACTTTCCCGCCTAGCGCAATAGCAGACGTATAATAGAAGGGAAAGTAAGGTAATCGGCCCAAGTTGGGCATATGATGTTTTCACCGGATTCTCACGTTTTGACACCTAAGGAACCCAAAAAAAAGCGGATGGAAATTTTCCGGATGTTTGTTGTGTGTTGAATGTTAGGTGTTGCACCCTAATGATTTTATATCTCCATAATTATTCAATCTTTTTGACCAAACTTGGGCAGATTAGTTCTATATATGGGGCATTCATGCCATTAAATTTTTAACTTAAAAGGTCAAGAGAGTGAGGTTGTACAGCAAGGTCACCTTAGGTATCTCGTGATTTTGTCTAAGGTCTTATTTTTTTTAGGCACATTTGTTAAGAATTAAAAAATGATATTTAAAAAAAATATTTTTGAAAAATCACACCCCCAACCCAAAAAATTCTATAAATAAACTAGTGGGGATAGTGTCGTTAATACCCCCTCTCAACATAAAGGAGTGCTAGTGTAACACTTCAAAAAGTGTTTTATAAACAGTTTTTTTAACGGAAAATTTTCCGTTTAAGCTTTATTTTTCAACCGATTATTGCACAATTTTTAAAAAAATTTACATTCATAAACTATCTTCAAATTTTCATAAAACTGTTGTCAAAGAATTAATGAGATTGGCCAACGATTTCAAGTTTTAAGAAAATATTAGTATAAATAAACAAACATAATACATACATTAATTAATTCTTATTTTTATATAAATTTAATGATATTCAAATCTATTAATCCAGTACACGATAAATTATAAGAAGTTAACATATAATAAATAAAAAAAAAAAAAAAAAAAAATGATTGATAGTGGAGGCACCGGAAACGCGTTATAGGAAAAATATAAAGTGAATTGATTATGTAAGAGCATTATTATCTTCATTGTATTTTATATACCGTGTGTTTCCTTGGTACGTGGATACCGGTATTCTTTGGTGGTTGGGTTTCAATTAAACGCACTTCTCAGGAGTGATTGACCTGAGATTATACAAGACTACACTTCATTCAAATTCATACATACCATCCTCATTCATCCTCTGAAGTAATACCTTACGGTAGTTCCGGAGGCTAAACAGATAAAGAGAGATGTATTCATTGAAAAAGTGTCATTCATAAAAAAGTAGTATTCATAATATATTTACCCAGTAACACTCAGCTATTCCCAATAAAAGTTAGTGATGAAATGATAATGAATTTTTTAACGTATGAAAAATGCTATGCCTGACAGGAATTCCGACCCGAACATCTGGATGTTAGCAGGAGACGCTACCATTTCGCTATGAAGATTGATGTTAATAATAAATGTTTAACAAAAGAAAAATACTCTCTTTGTCACAAACCTAAACGTATACCCTAACGTAAGACCCTAGTATTTTTTGGATCGTCAGAATATCTGTTGCGATCACACTTATATTCAATATTTATCGATGTTTAATTTCATCTTAGTACAGCATCGGGAATTTGATCTTAGAGTAGTAGGAAATGATTCCGAAACTGATTTTTAAAACAAAAAAAAATTTTTTAAATTAGATGGTAGCTCGAGGTATGTACAAAAGGGTAGGATTACGTTTCTTCAATAATTAAGTCTTTAATGTAGGAAACAGAAACATTATATGTAAAGAAAAAAAGCTGATAACACAGTTGTAGGACTTTCCAGTCATATGGTTTTTTTTCTGATGCACGGCTTACCACACAATTGAATTTAAAATATTTATCATTTTATTTAAAGATAATATGTTTTTGTTTATTTTATTCAATGATTCTAACTAAAGTGTGCGCGCATACCATATTTTATTTTCGCGCGGATGTGGCGGTACTAGCGACCACTTTAAATACTTTTTACACTTTATTAATCATTCATTTAATTCGACCGGTCCCCTGTGACGTCACAACATAGCAGACGACTAAGCAGCTGTAAATCACTACATTAGTTCTTTTTGTGGTGAGAGGCGATAATAATGAGGCATTATACCCGTTTAGCAGCTAGTTTATCTAGAACATTTTTTTGGGGAGGAGATGCCATTATGCAAAATTCTTTTTTTTGCAAATATTATTATTTTTTAATTGTTAAAAATGTGCCTGAGAAAAATAAGACCTCAATAAGCAAGATCAATTTTAGTCAAAATTGGTCGAGTAGTTCTGGAGATATAAGGTGTTCTGTGGTGCAATACCAAACACACATACGTGTGTTTGTTTCCGGAACATCCGGAAAATTTCCATCCGGTTTTTGGGATTCCGTAGGTGTCAAAATGTTCGCATATGCCTAAATTGGACGGATTACAATACTTCCCCTTCTAAAGCTGTAGCTCTAGTGTACCGTTAGACGGGAAAGTAAAATTAGGGATATCTTCCTATCTCTCTCTCTCTCTCTCCCTGTGTGTGTGTGTGTGTGTGCGTGTGTGTGCGCGCGAGCGCGTGTAATTTTACTTTTTCCAAATTAAATTAACTTTAACTTTTCAAAGATAATTAAATTAAATTCTTTCAAGTTTTAATGAATAATTTAGCGACCGTATGTAAAGCTGAGTTTTTCCAGACTTTACCCGTGAATCGAAGAGTTGATCTTCGATTTAGCTGAAGCAAGCTAACAACTGTTCCACCGAGGCGGTCAAAAGTTAATTTTATTTGTAACTATAAAAAAGTTAAAAAAAAAAAAAAACAAATTATGAACGTGTTTAGATTCTTTCACGCGGTCTACAATTTCCGGTTTCACTTTTCTAATATAATCTAGAACATAAATTATTCAATAAAAGTTTTATACAGAACGCAGAATATCTTATTATTCGACATATGAGATAAAACATAAGCTCTTTTAAAAGTTGAACGCTATTTGTTTTCGTGCTGTAAATTTGACTCGCATCGGAATTAAAACTTTTCGACTGTTTAACGTATGTTATTCCACAAAAAAAGAAATCTTTATTTTGCTCGGATAATTAAAAAAAAACATGGATCAAAACAAAACTACAAAATTGGAAATAAAAAATTTGTTTTAAAATATATACGTATATTATTGTTGACTCTTGGAGTATGGGAGTCCCAAAGCGAGTCTTTAATATTGAAAAAAATAAAAAATAGACTGTCAGATTATTGTTCAAAGTTATAAATCATATGTCGATCTCATGGTGGAGTGGTAGCGTCTCGACCTTTCATCTGGGTTCGAATCCCCGGTCAAGCATGACATTTTTCATAAGCAACAAAATTCCATTTCCATATTCTACGTAAAAGTATTCAAAGCTTCTGTGTAATTTCACCGACCAAAAAATAAACAAAAATATAGACCGATATCTCGAAAATGAAAAATGTTTATTTATTTATGTGTTTATTTTTATAAACGTACTGTCTTTGTTAAAAAGAATAGCCACTTAATTTGAAGAAAGGAAACAATAACCTGTTCTATTAAACTAGATAACAGAATTATTTTCGTATAACTACATAATACATTGGCTTACTAGGAGGACCTCATTTTGCTTCCGTTGACACTTTTCATAAATTACGAAACCAATTAAAAAAGATTCCTATTAAGTATTATTTTAAAAATCAATTAAAAAACATTATTTTATAGATATAATATTATCTGACATAGAATATTTAAATGATATTATTACAAAATTTTAAAAAAAACCTGTTTTTTGCATCAAACTAACCATGTACATAAATATGGTTAAAAATAATTTTCAATAGAGACTTCTATATTGTGAAATACTTTTTTTATATTTTTAGTATCTTTATGTAAATATTATTTTTATGTTTTTATACTTTAAACAATTAATATAGACTAAGAGCAGACCTACTGTTTATTCTGTACTAGAAAAAAGCGGGCTTACGGCCCGCCGCAAAAATGTTACATGGTTTTTATTTTATTACATATCATTTTGTTAAATGTTTGTGGCAGTTGTAACTAAATAAAGTTCATGAATTTAGCGTACTAACGTAGCAACACATTAACAAATTGGCGCTTCATTGAAAATAAAAATGTAAACATATACACCAAACTAACCTACGCACCATGCTTCTTGCTAAAAAAAAAAAAAAAAAAAAAAAACCTGATTTTTTTTTTAATATATTTTCAGCTTTTTTCGTTCTATTATGTACTATTAAATCTCTTTTCTTTATCTGTTTAGCCT
>JAAAKQ030171530.1:0-12478 GCA_010016005.3 Zanna intricata
CCATACCTGACCGGGATTCGAACCCGGGACCTCCGGATGAAAGGCCGAGACGCTACCACTCGCGCCACGGAGGCCGGAAAAATAGAAGGCTTGGTGAATGGAAGAAAGGAAAAGATTTCAAATGATGGTTGGGATTATGGAAAACCGAAAATATACGAAAAAAAGAAGTTAGCAAAGGATAGAACAAGGTGGAGAGCAGCAGCCGAGACAGGACCTGCCCTAATGGCAGAACATTATGAATGAATGAATAATAATTACAAAAGGCAGTGTGAATAAACTATTATTAGTGTGAAAGTTGGGTTCT
The DNA here is from genome assembly GCA_010016005.3 of Zanna intricata. Classification (NCBI taxonomy): domain Eukaryota; kingdom Metazoa; phylum Arthropoda; class Insecta; order Hemiptera; family Fulgoridae; genus Zanna; species Zanna intricata. The sequence goes on from JAAAKQ030171530.1 coordinate 305, forward strand.
GCGTTCATTTGAGAAAGTTGTGCATTTTGTGACTCGTACTTTTTCATATTTATAAGTGCAGAAAATTTAAAAGTTAATTGAATTCCAAATAAACAGGACAATTAAAGCGGACTCTAGAGAGAATTCAGGTATTCGATCCATATCTCATGATGTGCCGGTTAACAGCAGAAGGTTAGTGGTATCGGTTGGGTTAACGATATGTTTACCTAGTATTATTACTGCTGTAAGTAGTTATATTGCTAATTTAAGGATAGAAAATAAATTTATCTTTAAGGCAATAATTAATGATACCTCTGAAATAAAAGTATTGATAAATGTATTGATGACCAATTTTAAACAAATATGATGAATAAGACAGGAAAATAAACGTCTTAAAGGTGAATTAGAATCATTACTTGTGCAGATCTACGTAAATCATAAATCGACATATAGTCCAGCCATGGGCCGTTTTCTCGGGAAATTTTGAGAATCAACATAGATTTTCTTGAAAATTTGGATTTAGGTAGTATTTACAACCTTATTCAAAATCTACCCTGTGCCGAAGCGGGCTTTTACCCTATTGGTGGAAGCCACCCCTTCTAGGGGGTGAAACATTTTTTAATAAAACTAAACTCGGAAATCGATAATTAACCCATTCTAAGCAATCTTTGTTCTATAAAGTTGTTCTGTAAAGCTGATACTTTCCGAGTTATTCAATATTGAAACTGTACATTTTTAATTGAAAAACGCATGTTTTTTAACCTTTTATCACGAATTACTTAAAAAGTTTTCATTTTACCGAAAAAATTATTTAGAAAAAAAAAAGTCACTTCTTATTTTTTTTGTGAAAAAATTTAATATTAACACCCTCGGCATTACCACCCTAATTGAAATTAATCTAACCCATTTGCAATTTACTTTATTTGGGTATTATTGATATGATTCAAGTGATTTGACCGTTTTGGAATGCTTATTTTAGAAAAAATAATTGATTAAAGTGAAAATAGCATTTTTATAATTTTGAAAAAAAAAAATGCATTTTTAAAAAAATAAACCAAACACTATTCATGATATGTAAAAAGTATACGAATGTAAAGGTTTTCTTTTACTGAAAATTTTGATATTTTTTAGATTATTTTATCATAAAGATTAAATGAGATATGGCGGTGAAAAATTTCCATTCGCGTACTATTTGTAGCTCACCCAAGCCCTTCGAACGCAACCCTTTTCAAAAATAAGGATTGAAAAAGTTGTAACTGATATGACGTTAAAACGCTTGAAATTCACTACAAAATTATTTTTTTAAAAAGTATACAGCTTAAAAAATAAGGGAATTATCGTTGAAAACCAATAGCATTTTTTTTTCGGAGCTGGTATTTTGGAGCATAGGGGACAAGTATAGGCGGAAAACCAAACATATAAAGCAGTATCAGTATACACACATCTATATATTTGAATATATATGAAGAATATTTACTGTCACAAACACACACACACTTATACGTATGTATGTGTATACTCGTGTGTGTATATATATATATATACAAACACACACACACACACACACACACACACACACACGCGCGCTTAAAGACAGAAAAATCGGAGAATTACCATACAATCGAGCAACATCTGTCACATGGTGAAAGTATTATAATGTTCTTTTCTGGTTTAATGTTAAAAAATTTCCTTTTTTTTTGAAAAAAATATATGTAAAAATAATAAAAAATTAAATTAAGTTTAAATAAATTTTTATAATTTTCTCTCATTATTACTGTAATTTTCAATTTATTAATTTTTATTTTTTACATTTAGGTTAGTAAGGGTAATTTGAAGGCTTAATAGCCTAAATGATAAATTATATTTTAAAAACAAAATATGAACTTTACTGTAACCTTTAAAACAGAACTCTTCAAAGTATTTGAAAATATTTCGAAGGGTTGTGGTTGTTAAGGTTGCAACATAAAAAATATCTTGATAATATAAATATGTTAATTCTAAATATTCTAACAAAGTTACATAAAAAAAATTACAACCACAATTTTTATATTTTTGTCGTAAGGGGTGGCTTTTATAAGGGTTGAAGTGTTTAAAAAACAACGAATTTTATTTCACCAGTGAAATATTTTTAATTCAATGTAAATGCACTTTTAAATAATTTCTAATTGCAAAACAATTGTTGAAATTATCTTTTAATAATTAATATACTCAGGGGATGACTTACAAAGGTTGAACAAGCGGTTAAACAAATAATTATTTTATTTTACTAGTAACGTATATACACATTTGATATAAATGCACTTTTGAATCATTTCAAATTGTAAAAAGCCTTTTTAAAAATTTGTTTCAATATTTACTACCCCCATGAGTTGATTTATTAGGGTTGAAGCGTCTCAGAAAATAATGTATTTTATTCAACTAAAGTACAATAATTTAAATTTAATATGTCGCACTTTTAAATCATTTCAAGTTGTAATAAATAACTTTAAAACTAATTTTGAAAATTACTACTCTCAGGGATGATTTACAGGGGTTGAATCTTTCTGATTAACGGGGATTTACTTTTTTTCTGATTTACAGGGGATTAATCTTTTTGATCTTTTTCAAGTTTGTCAAGAGATCTAAAAATAATTCATTTAAACATTATTTAAAGCAACTACATGCTATAATCTACGATTTAAAAATTTTTTGCAATAAGGTGTAGTTTTCACCCCTAAAAAAAATAAAAATCACGGTTCAGCACAGGGTAAATGTAAGTAGAGCTTAAATCCAAATTTTTATGACAATCGGTGTTGATTCCCAAAATTTCTAGGTAATACGGTATTGTACCGCTGATGACTGGACTAATATAAAACATAATTAAAATTTTAAATGCCCCTATCTCTAAAACAACTAATGAAAACTCGGAAAGAAAAAGATCAACATTTCTGAACAACATCGGCTCGGTTGTTGAGTTTCAGTTTTCCCTGTCGTGATTAATATAGTTTATAGGGAAAAATAAGATCGCGTTAAGGTCGCTCAAACGCGATAATAGTTGAGTTTCTTTGAAATTTAGTTAAATAGGACCTAAAAAAGGAACAACGATATTTATAATTCTTTTTAAAAAATTGCAAATTTTTATCAACGACTATTTGTTATATGTTTCTCTGAAAGCATTTAACGAGTGCTAACGGTTACAATGGAATAATGTTATAGGATTTCTTTTCGTAACGGAATTATATTTTTGCTCAAGAAAGAGCCATCGGCAGCTGTAACGATACGGTACTCACAGGACCTACTCTATTTTCAGAATTTTTAGTTACCTGGCACTGGATATATCGGTCGCTTTGAAGAGGGAGTACGCCGACATCGAAACCGAATCACCTAGTTTACAAGGATAAGGGAAATGAAGGAGCAAATCCTTTCCTTTCCTGGTAATTTCTACTTAACTGTTATGTATTTTTCTCGAGTAAACGTTTTCAACGAATACTGCGACACTTATCTAACGGGCAGTTTTCGGTTCATAAGGATGTCTGTTCGACATGCATTTTTTGTAACCGATAAGTGTATGCCAGTACAAATTTTGTATTCATTAGTGAACTTTGAACGAGCGAAAACAATGCTCATAGTTTTACTGCACGCATTTATCTTTAACGATGTGTTTGAAGCTGAATAACTCAATTTATAAAAGGATAAAAATCAAGAGAGGGCATATTTTTTTGCGGTCAAACTCGCTAAATTGAATGTGTTAGTGAGATTCGTTTTCAAAAAAAAAACTTATGAAAAACTTAACAAACTTAACTGTTTTTGACTACTATTTAACTAAAATTCGAATTTAAAATCGTGTCAGACAAGCAAAAAATAAAAAAAATATTGTATTGTATTTACCAACATCTAATCTTAACATTATTCTCACACGATTTAAGGATTTCTGGACCGATGGTTTTTAAATTACCGATAGTTTGTTACGCAATAGCCTTTTTTACTACTGCCCAAAAAGGAGTGTAATATTTTAGGGTAGATTTATGTATGTATGTTCCACTGTAGCAGCTCAACGGCCGAACCGATTTAGATTTATGACCCCGCGTTGAAATCTTTACCTTTCCGGGAGTGTCATAGGCTATATATATATACACACACATACATACATGCATACATACATATATATATATATATATATATGTATACATATATATATATGTATGTATGTGTATAAAAATATATGTAGTAGTGGATTTGCCGGTTGAAGCACAAACTTTAATGAATTAAATTAATGAACTGAACTGTGAGGTTCTATCATTGTGTTAGCTGTGTTTGAAAGGAATGATTCAGATCAATCGAATGAATAAAATTACAAAAATATAGAAATAAATTTACGCTTAATGAAATAAAATAATATTAAATAAATTTTAAAAACTTCACTTTAATAATAATGGGCTTTCCAAGGTGACGGCTGCGTGTGAGGCTAGAGTGTTGAAGTGATGCGAGTACTTCGTGTGAGGCTAGGCCAGTCATCACCGTCAACCGGTAACAAACTGGGTGCAACCGTTTTCTGGGTGTACGGGTGTTCTGGGAAGTGCAATGGGGTGCTCTTATAATATCTTCGCAAACAAACGTCGGATTTTTAAAATTCAAACGGCGTATTTGTTAGTAGGTTGAAGGCAAATATTTGCATGCATCACATACACTCTCAATCTAACAGAACACGGTTATTCGGAAATGTTGTTACACCTTCTCAATCAATTTTCCGATTTTCAAAAGGGGGTTTGCTAGTATAACATAAAATCAAGATGGAACCAAACCGGAACAAAAATTAACCGATATACTAAAAAAAATCGAGGGATTTTTTTAGTATATCCCTCGCCGAGGGGTGTACTACGCCGAGATCAGCTTGAGCCCGGCAAGCTTCCACCACAAACGTTCTTTGTAGAGTTTAATGACATTATGATTGGAGATAAGGGGCCGGCATCGAATTGGGGATCGAGCTTACTACTGTCAAATTTGATTCTGTAGAAGGAGAGGAGAAAGAACGGAGTATGCTGCTACTATTGTCCTAATATTGTGTTGGGCTCTGACGGTGCATAAACTACAAATGGCTACCGTAGATACAGCTATCATAGATCTGAGCACTTGCATCTTTGCCAAGAGCCAGGCCTATGTAGCACTGGGTCACATTATAATGTTATGTACGGTGGTGTAGCAATGATTCATATTTTTAATTTCAGTACTAAAGTCGATGTTTCACATTGCTTTGCCTGAATTCCGGTTGTTTTAAATTAAGGTGGATGAACTCGAATTTATTGAAGATATTATCTTTTAACGATTTAAAAGGCAATATAATTGGTACGTTATAGATTGGTATGTTATAGATGAGAAGTAAACGTAATTTAATTTTTTATGTATTAAATTTTAAGTTAAATTATATTTTAGTAATGAACTAGATGACCGGGCGAACTTCGTACCGCCTAAGACTCAATTAATGTCGTGTTAACTTTAGCTAAACTTAATTTAGTATTTATTAACATTAGTAGCTGACCCGTCAGACGGTGTCCTATCATACCTATAATTATTCAATTCGAACAGGAATAAAAACTAAAAAAAAAAAAATTATTTCCAAAGCATAATGTTTATTGTAATGTACAAAAATATTAAATTTATTTTAGACCATTATGTATTTTTAATCGTTTTATTGAGAAAAGTCTGACAATTGAAGTTTTGGATTGAATGCTATTAATTGAAGTGCTTTTGGATACACAATATTTTTTGTTTTTCCTTCTGGTTCGTACACAAATAAATTAGAAGGTTTTCCGACGCGTGAGCAGGCCACATACAGCTGTCCATGTGAGAAACATGGATTTTCCAAATTCAGTCCTCACACGTTTCTGGTGCAGAAGTTTGTTTTTGAAGTTTGAAGTTTGTTTGTTTTTCCTTCTGGCACCTATATATGAAATTCAGTTTTTTAAAGTACAATATTATTTTTTTAAATATCTCATTTTATCATAATCTAAGCATAGTATTTGTAAGAGTTATTCGGAAAAGTTCGGGAAATTTCGGAAAACCCCGAAATATGTGTTCCTTAATTTTTAACGGGATACCTATTCACCAAATTACACTACTATATCTCTGTTGGTCCCCGAGATATGAAAGTTTTATACTCTAAGTTACACCATTTTTAGTTTATTTTAGGATTTATTCCGAAAAGTTCGGGAAATTTTGGAAAACCCCGTATTTTACTAACTCAGAAACCTTCCCCATGGCATGCGTCCAACCATTCCCCAAAGTTTCATCGCTATCGGATGAACGGTTTAGGAAGGGATAAGAGACATACAGACAGACAAACATTCATTTTTGTATATATAATGTTAAATATAAATATTTGTTAAGTAAACCTATTTTACAACACATGACATTTTTTGAAATCTATTCAAATTTCTTGTATTAAGTTTTTTTAATTGCATTGTGTTATGTATAATAAATTTCACCTTTTTTATATTAAAGGGAATTGTTTCTTCGTGTGAAAATAATTGTAGAATTATAGTATTAACAGTAATATTATTATTATTTTTGCTTTTAGTAATCTCTGTTTATTATTTTATTAAGATTATTACGCTGTGTTCTTGTTTCATTGCTACTATTATTTTATCTTTTCTTAATACTCCAACTTTCCAACTAATGATTTTTAAATTAAACTGTAAAATTTGTGCTTGTTATATGTTGTGAATTATACGTTTTAATTACTTTTTTGTAAATAATATATTTAATACGAAATATTGAAAATAAGATTTTATTATTATTTTATAACTACCGGGGTGCAGTAAATAAAAATTGTTTACGCTTGAGGAACAAAATTGCACACCGCTATGCAACAGTTCCAACAAATATTAAAACTCGTGAAAGAGATAATTTAACCGAGACTGCAGTCTGTGAATATCAAATGAATTATACAGATTTTTTAATTTAAAATTTTATAACTAAAGATTCATGTGTTTATAGAAGAAAATATTAACCAAATAGTTAAAATAAATAGATAAAAAAATTACAATTGCACGTTTTAGCATACCTTTTAAATTTAATGTATCTTGCTGCTATAACTTCGCTCCATTAATTTAAAACTTGATACCGTAATCATGGCCGTAACCATCACTGTTGAGAGTTAATTGGAAATTAACTTTCCCTGAAGCAGTTTTTCTATCAATATTTATAGGATTTCATAGAATTAAATTAATTTCACTTCATATAAAAAGCGCTACAGTTTATTCTTTTGATCAAGATGTCTGAATTTTTCCAAAACTTCTTTTCAAAAATTTTCGGTGCGCGAGAGATTTCCATCGTCATTATAGGTTACATATAAGTAAAATTTTTATCGGTATGGGCATGGATCGAGATTCTTTCTTTAAATTAAAAAAAAAAAAAAAAAAAAAAACTATGCGGTACTGTGCTACGAGGGATCGGCTTGTTTATGGTTTATTCTAACTACATGTAACCGCTTTTAAATCTCTCTCTCTCTCTCTCTCTCTCTCTCTTTGTATCATAAAATAATACTTTGTTGAAAATTTTTTTTTTTTGAAAACAGGAAATCAAATTTTGGATTTATAAAGTTGAGATATATCTTTCCAGTAGCTGCCGCATTGAAATTATCTAAACCGATTACGTTTATACGCGTTAAAAATTTTTGTAGTGAAATTAAAGTAGTTGACATTTTTCTATTCTCATCTAAAGCCTTAATACTTTTCAAATGGTTAACGAATAATTTCGTACCTTAGGTAGCTCCTACCAATTTTTTTTTGATCGATTAAAAATACCCGTCTCCATGCTTATTCGTCCGTAATATTTCCTTGTATAACCCAACGCTATTTTATTTTTTCAGTTTGAACGTAATTAATACAATAGGTCTTTAATGTGAAGTATATTAAAGTTCATAAATTAAAAAGGTTACATTTATCACCTTAAAAAGTTTTAAGTGAATCGGTGATGGGAGTAGATTATTGATTTTGTATCGCTTATTACTAACACATTGTGTACTATTTAAGAGTAAAATACGAGTAGAACTACTGATATATTCACCATTATTTTATAAAACTTGATCTTTAATATTCAATCTACGGTACAGTTTCAGATCTACAGTATAGTATTTTGTACTACGAAAAAAAATTCAGTCGTAAAACAAAGAGATAGATCGGCTTAGAAATAGTAAAACAAAACAACTAGTATAGCGATGAGTACGATAAAAATTTTGTTTTGTTTTTAATTGTAGCATTTGGCTCTAAAAACGAAATTTTTTTTTATATTTTTGTAATTTGTGTTGTTTAATGTTGATTTATCGTGTTCGTACGATATAAGAGATTTAATGTGACAGATTATTTCATGTCAAAAAGAATACAGATATTTCTTTGTCAGTAAGGGTCGAAGAGAGGGATTCTGTAACCATGCAGCAACACAGCTTACGAGTGTGTAGGCGGCCTGTGTATGGAATTTATTTCAGCGCAGTTCTCGCTCAAATTTACTCTCGATTGTAAGGGTACATTACGTTTGCCCAGTTGGTTGGGTAATTTAGTGGACAAAACAGTCTCAAATATTTTATTTTCAACTGGGCAGCTTAATTTTTAACCTAAAATAACATCATCGATAAATCTTATTCGATATAATCGACTAATGTAATCAAACTGTTTAATTATAACAATCGATCTTGTAGAACAACATGTTATTCTACGGTGTTTTTAGTAAATAAGAAATTCTTACTTTTACTTCTGTTTATATTTACGAATGTGAGACCGGCAAAGTCTCCAGTAAAAGACGCTATTCCAAAAACGAATTTACATATACATATATATATATATATATACTTTAAAATTTTTAAACACTTTTTAAATTTTTATCTTATTCTGCGGTAATTACACAAGATTATGTATAACGTATACAGGCCGTACATGTGTAAATTTATTTGTCATCTAGCTAGACGACAAATTTACATTTTTTTTTTTTTTTTTTTTTTTTATATATCAGTTTCTTAATTTTCCCTTATTTTTTGCCTCGATATAGAAAAAAGTTTTTTGTTTGTTTATTGTTTTTTTATCATTTTTTTAAACAAAATATTTACGTTATCGAGCACTTTTTTCTGTTTAAAAAATCAATGAAATTAAATTGCAATAAGTTGAGATAACTTGACGTTTTCCCTGCTAAATTTTAATAATTTCAATGTAAATGCTCTCGATAATTACTTTTCACTATTTTAATCTTTATGCTTATTCTGTGAGAAAAAACAACAAACATTATTTCTTGACGATGGTGAACTGTTAAATTAAAAATAATTAGAAAAAATTTAAAAATTCTAAGAACGTTCTTGACTAATGTTTATAAATTAAAACAAGTTTTCTGCTATTTCTAATTTATTCTCTGAAACCCATCCTCACTAAAATAAAAAAAAAACAATTAGGAAAATAGTATTTTCTATGAAAAGGGTGGAGTACAAGGGAAAATAGACTAGTACGTAAAAAAAAAAATAGTTTTAAAAAATTAAAGAGTTCACGAAAACGTAAATTCATCTCATCGATGCAGGGTTAAAAGTGATTTGTCATAAGGGAAAATAGACTAAGGTATACTTCAATACTGCATTCCGGTAAGAATAATAATAAAACAGATAATTTGCTAAAGCCTTTTTGATTTGAGACCGAATAAACCGACAGACGGACGGGTTATTTAAATATCTTAAAATTAATTAAAATTACGTTTGCCATGTTATCACAATCTCGGTCTTGCGTTTTGAAGTGGGGGGCCACAATTCATTTCATGGACTACAATTGAGCGAATGCTATTAGCACTGAATTTCGATTTTATCGCACCGTGTAATTACCAAAACATAATTTATTATTTTATTTTCACGAAACTGATGGATTTTGTATTTTTCCATATTTTGTCAAATAGTGATTTCCAAGAAAACTTTGTATGAGAGTTTTATTAACATTTATAATAGATTTAGCAACATTCGATTTTAATAATTATTTACGGATCGGGTTAAAAATCAATTTATGTACTCGTGGACTCGGACATATATTCCTAATCCTACGAATAATGAAATCCGTTGAAGGGAGGAAAGCGGGACGAAAAATTTACATAAGATGTCCTAATTTTTTAAGTCTAAGGGATATCAGCTTTCATTATATATTTTCTGGCCCGATATCGTTTAATATATGGTAAAGGGTTAAAAATATTCTATAATAATCGGAGCTGTTTTTTTTGTATTTTACGAAATAATCTACGTTAACTTTAAGTGTACCACATTTATTCTTAAAACAAGATCGTGTGGTTAAAATTCAATCGATATAATAAAGGATTTAAAACCGATTAGGTCGATTTTTCAGATGCTAAAGTTATTTACTTTTTTAGAGTTTCAATTCTTTTGCTATCGCTTAGTTAAAACAAGATATTATAAACGACATCTGCCGGGAACTCATCATAAAGTCAATATTTCAGAAAGTCTGGAGATTATGATCTTCGTTGATGCGGAACTTTTTGCATCCCGAAATAATTTGGGTGTAAAAAAGTTATTTAACTTTTATAACAGATTTTTATTTTTTTTTTCAGAGAAGCAAAATATAAGTACGCTTTTATTAAGTTTTTCTTTCATCTGTCCATCTAATTTTTATCCTACAGATAGACCTATTTCAAAGACTTTCGGATTATTGCATCACTTGCTCGCTCGAATTTTCTTTATAAAGGAAAACAGATGTTTAACGTAAAAATTTTCCCTGTAAACTTCCGAATTATTTATGCTTTTTATTATCCATGGAATCGGCTTCAAGGGAATTAAAATACTATAACGAAGCCGAACTTAAACAATTTTTCTGTGTTACATCGAGTTTTGAATAGTTATTTCAACTATATTTTAATTCAAAGCATAATTCGAATTGTAAATTCGTGCCAGCGATTCTATAAAAAAAATCTTCATCGGTGTGTTTACTTCGCCACATAATCGTGCAGACCTCGCATCGTAACAGTATTTCATCGACTACTGTATCTAATCAAAGCGGCCGGCCGTATCCTAATATTGCTGGTGTAATGGGACGGTTGCGTTCTGTTAATTAACGGGTGCGAATCCCATCCCCGCATCGATAAAGTGAAAGGTTCAGTCGACTGCAAGCATCCAGAAAATATTTTGTCGGTCGCTCAAATATTCTAATATACTCTACATTAGAAGGTTAAAATGGATTATGTTTTATTGTATTTTTTTGTTTTACGATAAAAAAATAGTTTTAAAAAATTTCACGTCATAAAAAGAGTTCACGGAAACGTAAATTCATCTTATCGATGCAGGATTAAAAGTGATTTGTCATTAAGGGCTTCAAGCTAGGTCACAAGAAACTTTACCCAAACTTCAGATTTTTCAGAATTTTTACATTTTCTTCCAAATAATCCCGTTTTCGATTGTTTTTTTTTTTTTTTTTGAAGACGTGTATAAAAGGACTATTACTTTTTACAAACGATAGTTTTTTACAATCAAATTAGATTCAGAGTTTCAGTTCTGTGATTCGCACTCATTTCCTTAAAAAAAAATTCTCAATTATTCGGAACGGTAGTATTTTATGATTATATTACTTTTTTCTTTTCTTTTTTTTTTTTTTTAGGAAAACTTTTAAAATTTTTAGGATTTTAAGTTTAAAATTGTGATCTGAGATAGACAAGGATGTGCTAAAAAATACACAACGCAATAAGCGTATACGATATAATGTTATTCAATAAATTAAGATTTGCTCTTGTTTTTTATTTTCTTATCTATGCACAAAAATGTAGGAAATTTAAAACTTTTTTTTGGAAACCGTCTGATCTAAAATGATCGCGTGTTTAAACGGAGATTCAAAACTGCTGTCACAATTTTTTATTGTTATATATTATTTAGAATTAGTCGTAATTCTTTTATAGAATCGGAATGAAACTTAATTTATGTAGAACTTTATCTCGTGCAGCTCATATCTATTTTAATCGGCGTTGTTTGTCTTTAAACAAAAATTGGGTTGTCCATTAATTGGCTTTCAATTTAATATCTTGCCTTCAGGTGCCGGTAAATGAGAACGCCTAGACAAAAAAAAAAACTAATTTACTTACATTAAACTCAGTTTTTAAATATATCATATGAAGTAATAAAGGTTTGCTGGCATTTCTCCCGCCACCACCCTATTCGGTCGCCCTAGAGCATAAGACCGAATGTCTGTGCCACGAAGG
>JAAAKQ030171563.1:0-12477 GCA_010016005.3 Zanna intricata
CCAAAACCTATATGTTGATGGAACTGCACGGGTGAAAGTTGAGGACAATCTGTCGAATCCCTTCAAACCTGAACGAGAAGTACGACAAGGCTGCATATTATCACCAAAACTGTTCAACTTGTATGGAGAATACATCATGAGGAAAGTTCTGGACGGTTGGACAGGTGATGTCAGCATAGGAGGGAGAAAGATCAGTAACCTTCGCTTCGCCGACGACGCAACGATTCTTGCACCTAGCGAGAGCCTAACTCTTCATACGTGTAAAGATGGAAAGCTCACAACTTGGACTGGAAATCAACAGCTTTAAAACAAAGCTGATGATAGTTGATGAAACAGGCTCTTTTTGAGGACCGGCGAACTGCAACACCTGGAGACTGTAACAGAATTTATATACCTGGTAGCACTAATCACCAACACTGGAGGATGCGAAGCAGAAATTAGAAGAAGAACTGGTATGGCCAAGGGCGTTATGGCACGCCTAGACAACTTGTGGAAAGACCCAAACATACATAAAAACACCAAACTGAGATTGGTGAAGTCTCTGGTTTTTTCGATCTTTCAATACGGGGCGGAAACATGGACACTTCGGGCAACCGATCGAAGAAAAATAGACGCTTTTGAAATGTGGACATGGCGCCGTATGCTGCGAATCCACTGGTCAGCCAGACGTACCAACATATCCATTCTTCAGGAACTCTGAATACAGAAAAGACTATCTGACATCTGTAGGCAACGCATCCTGAAGTATTTTGGGCATATAGCTTGGCGAGGCGAATCAAGCATGGAACTCATGATACAGGATGCCATCTGTCAGGACGAGGATAGAGAACAGTGGAAACGAATAATAGAAAATACCCATAATGATCACGACCCTCAGAATTTAGAAAAACGGCTGCTATAATAAATACTTTTTACACTTTAAAAGTATTACTCATTTATTTAATTTTACCGCTCACCTGTTACATCACAACATAGCAGACGACTAAGCAGCTGTACGTCAGTACAACACTAGCGCTTCTTGTGGGGAGAGGGGATAATGACGTAGTATACCCACTTAGCTGCTAGTATATATATATATATAGAGGGAATTTTTATAGGGGATATATGGGCAATTTTATTTTTTTGTTATTTTAAAATCACACCTCCATAAATATGGTGGTGTGATTTTACAATTCGGCTTAATTTTATCAAAGGGTAGAAATCAATGCGAAATCTTTCGCCATTCAACACTCGTTAACGAAGCGTTTCGCAACAAATGTTTATATGAACTTTTTTCTTTACTTTCACTAGTAGAATATAGGAAAATTTTGTTTCAGTCTTCATGTATCCGTTCATAATTGATTTTTTTAAAATCTGTATTCTAGTATTTTTAAACTTATGACGAACAGAAACATCGAGAAATACAAATCGGCGAGTGGGCTTACTTTAAATTTAATATATAAAAGTATTCTGAAAAGTAATATCTTACGAGGTTAAACAGAAAAAGAAGAAAAAATAAGAATATAAAAGGGTGTTCATAAGTCCAAAAATTTATTTAAAGAATAATAGTTTTCTGTTACAGCTTTGTGGTTTTATGGAATAAGAAAGAAAAGATTACCAAGATTTTTATCATGCCAATAAACTTCAACATTTGAGCCTTTTTTCGCTAGTAGACTGCCAATCGATAATAAATTTCACGCCATGTGTTGGTCAATATTTCTTCGGTAACAATAGCAAGTGCTTCAGTTATTCTTCGTCTCAACGTGTCCAGACCAGGTACGAGTGTTACATAGACTCTGTCCTTAACATAACATAACGTAGAGGAAAAAGTCTAAGGGAGTAATTTCTTGTGATCGTGTTGGCCAGGGAACGGAACCACCGGGCTCAATTTATCTTCCATGAAATGATTGATTCAGAAAATCTCGAACTATAATCCCCAATGTGGTGGTGCCAACTACTATAATCACCAATGTGGTGATATATAATTTAATAGACGTATAACGAAGTTATGTAGTATCCACAGCAGATTTTTTTATAACAAATTTTTCTAATTATGGAAAAACTTTCTGGACACTAATATACAGTTTTATGAATTGTAATATCTGGTCATTGTAAATATGTTTTTTTTTTTTTTTTAATTATTTCACTGTGTTAGCTTCGAGGCTTGTGCACGAGAATATGAAATAGAAATTTGTAGCATATGAAAAACACCATGCTTAACAGTAATTCGTATCGAGATGACAGAATGGAAGGCCGAGACGTTACAATTCCGCCATAGAGATGGGATTGAAATTAATGACTGTGCATTTATAATTATTCTTAAAAACTGCCACATAAACTCATTATTTTGGTATATTGATATGTAACGTTTAGGTAGATTTCATAAGAAAGCTACCTATTGTAATGGGTACCATGATTCGACTTCCGGAAAATGTCGATATATCTTCGCGTTTTATATCCCTCAGACCCCAAAACCACTTCACAAGTCACTTAAAAAGTTTATATATATATATATATATTTCACTTTCTTGCGGAGATAATAACTGCCATAATTTTGCGTCAATCACTCTCAATTGATAAATAAAATATAACGACCCAAAATCTCGGTCGAGTTCATTAATGGGCAAAATTGGACAATAGGGGTGGAAATGGAGGGCTTTTTCGAAAAAAAAAAATATTGCTATTACTTTCTTATTAAGTAAAATATCGAATTTGTTTAATGTTCCTACTATTCTTTAGATAAGGGTTTAAAATTTATCTAAGTAAAGTTTTTAGATATCACCAACCAATTAGCCCAGACAGTAAAAAAAATGGGGTTTCTATGACAAAAAAAAAATGATACCTTCCTTAATAGGCACAGTATCGAATCGGTTTAAAGTGGTTGTTATTCTTCTAAACATTACCTAAAACTTATGTTTTGGAAAAAGTTTTGATATGACCTACCCTTATGGCAAGTGGATCACCAAAATATTGCTGGAATTGTAAGAAGGTGGGGCTTGTCGTATGCTAAATATGTGAAACTTTTTTCACATGCAATCATTGTCGTATTGAGTAAATTTAAAGTTTTTCTTAACTTTAAGATGGAAATCTTTTTTATCCTATACTTAGCACCGGTGAAATCTATTTCCGCCTTCCGTCGTGCCGTATGGGATTTTTTTTTAAACACAAAATATAATTTTTTGTAGTTGTTAGAATGTAACGTAATATGAATTATGTAGCACACATCAAAGAGTGCTAGTATTTAAAGGGCTGTCTAGAATCATGATTTTCTTTACAACCTTAATAAAGGTTATTTAAATTATGTAAAATTCAGTATATTTAATATTTAAAATTATAGGTTAATATAGTCCCTAGGGATCAGACAACCTTCATTTTTATAAATATAAAATATATATACCTCAAAAATAATTATTATTTTAGTACACTGAAATTTCAAAGTTCAATTTTTTCCGATATTACAATGGATTTTATGAGAAGTTTAATATGTACTTTGGTTAATAATCTCTATTATTTTTCTTGTAATAAATTTTTTTATTTCATCAACGTTCTGTTTTATTTAAAATTTCTACTATTAATTATCTCAAGAAATTCTATAATTTAGTCATAAGGCCGGAAATCCTTATAACTTATAGATACCTTTAACTCTTTCCTTGCTAAGTTTAAATTTTAGTAATATGTTACAAAGTCATTAATTTCAACTGTCAAGTCGTTTACTTGTTAATATAACTTAAACTACAGTTAGGGTGTTGTAGTTTTTTCTGAATTTGAATATTATAATGAAATAAGTATTTTTACATAAATTTATAAAAAGTTTATATTCCCAATTTGTTTGGTTTTTCTATAATATTATTTATTTTTTTGGAGAATATTCCGCAGGTAGATTTAATATATTCAAAGACAAGTATTATTTTTTATCCGTAAGTAATTACTGCTTGACCTATTCTGATTGGACAAACTAGATTTATTTTTACGTTAACTAAAAATCCATTGATTTATATAATTTAAAAATATTTATATTTAAGAATCAAATTTTTATAAATTTAATGTTTATTTTTATTAAATCCTGTGTGAAATTGAAGAACATAAAAAAGAAGCTAATAAAAATGAGAGTCCGACAAGGATGTTCGCAATCTCCGTTACTTTTTACATAGTACTAGCAGTTAATGATGCTAATAATGACAATTTAGAACGGGAGTTAACAGTGAAAGGTGAAAAGATAAAGTAACGATATAGTAATTCTAGCAGAGATTATATAAAAGATTTAGAAGAAACATTAAATGGCATGGATGAAGTCCTACGCAAGAACTACTGCATGGAAATGAACAAGAACAAAACGAAAGTAATGAAATGTGGTAGAAATAATGCAGATGGACCATTGAATATAAAAATAGGAAGACAAAAGATTACGAAGACAGAAGAATTTTGTTATATGGGAAGTAAAATTACTAAAGATGGGCGAAACAGGAGGATATAAAATGCCGAATACCACAGGCGAAACGAGCCTTCAGTCAGAAAAATAATTTGGTTACTTCAAAAATTAATTTAAACTCCAGGAAAACATTTCTGAAAGTATATATTTGGAACGTAGCTTTGTATGGAAGTGAAACTTGGATGATCGGAGTTGCTGAGAAGATAACATTAGAAGCTTTTGAAATGTGGTGCTATAGGAGAATGTTAAAAATCAGATGGATGAATAAAGTGACAAATAAAGAGGTGTTGAGGCAAATCAGTGAAGAAAGAAGCATTTGGAAAAATATAGTTAAAAGAAGAGACAGACTTATAGGCCCCATATTAAGGCATCCTAAAATAGTCACTTTGATAATGGAAGGATAGGTAGATAAGGAATAATTCTGTAGGTAGGCAATGTTTGGAATATATAAAACAAATTATTAGGAATGTAGGATGTAAGAAAAATACCGAAATGAAATGACTGGCACTAGATAGGAAATCTTGGAGATTGCATCAATCAGTCAAATGACTAAAGACAAAAAAAAAAATTATAAAAAACACATAAATCTTTGACGTACTGATTTTCCACCATCTTATTTTCCCGGCTATGTAATTTTGCTGTACAGCTGTGTAATACACTCTAAAAGGGAAAAATGCTAATCGGATAAAATTTTGAATGGTAGGATTTTTGACATGTACATTTTGACATTTCACGAAAATCCTTCTAACAAAAAATAAACCTCAATTTTTACATTAATATATTTAGGAAGGATATACAGGAAGGTTATATTATCGTATAGAAACGGCTTCATGTTTCGAAACTCATTGATACTGGGAGGATTCACATTTGCTTCTACATAATTAAAAATTTACTACTTTATGATATATTTGAAATTTTTGACCCCATCTTGGATTAGCCACATTGTATCAAACTTTTTTTCTTTACAAAGTAAGAAAGGTGGAAATATAACATGTAACATTGATTTTAATGTAACAATGCTACTACCAAAACAATGCCGATTTTTAACAACAATTAGATAATTTATAGTTTCAGCAAAATAAGATGCCACCTCGCGCTTATTATCTAAGGGCATGGAAAATCTGATATGAAACATTTCCAATTCATTAGAATAAGTTGTAAAGAGCCATAGAATGGTTTGTCAGTCTTCAGATCTCTCTCCTATTTCTCTCTTATTTTTGTGGTTACATAAAACATAATTTATAAAAAAAAACAAAAGTTGTAAACATTGACGACTTGAAAAGCTATATAATTTATGAATCTGCACGTATACCATCAAACATGATGCAATTTATAAAAGGTATTATTTAACGTTTACGTACTGTCAAGCTGTAGAGGAGAAGTACTTTGAACACCTTGAAAAATGGTATGTTTTAAAAATTATTTTATTCAGTTACTTAGAGTTTAATTAAAATTTAATTAAGTTTAATCTAATTTTAAGTTTAATTAAATTTTTAATTTAGATATTGTTTTAATTAAAATAAGTATAATACCTCAGACTTCTTCGCTCTCTTCAGGAACTAGATCTGCCTGTTAATTTGTGGATATGTTCTGATTCTCGGAAAGGAAATAGGATGCCTCTTGGTTGCGTGCATCTCTAAAGATTGAGTACTTACCACCTGGAAAGCGTAAACGGGACTCACGTTACCAATTTAACGAGATGCCAAGTTAGAAAGAAATTAATTTAAAAACCAATTTAGAATTTAGAAATCTAGAAACCAATTTAGCGAGATGATCATGAAGTACTAAGGATACACACACACACACACACACACACACACACGCAAATATCTATACAGATGTCTCTCTATCTCTGCCGAAATACTCCCTGTCACCAAGGTAATATATAAGCATAGTGCCTCTGAAGGAGATTGACCTAACACCAAAAAATACCACAGAAAAGATAAAATTAAATGAAAAAATTAAGGAAAAAACACTTGCTTCACATTCACAAGAAAAAAGCTCAAAATACAATCATTTTCAACACTATAAAGGGCATAAAGATTGGAACGTATGAAAAAAGTTCATCGATTCGATCTTTATGCCCTTTATAGTGTTGAAAATGATTGTATTTTGAGCTTTTTTCTTGTGAATGTGAAGCAAGTGTTTTTTCCTTAATTTTTTCATTTAATTTTATCTTTTCTGTGGTATTTTTTGGTGTTAGGTCAATCTTCTTCAGATCCTCTCTTATTTTTCTGATCCATCTGTATTCTGTCTTGGTGTTTCTCATGCCGAGATGGTATTGTACTAGCTGTTTTATAAGTCTTGAATCTTGCACTTTCATAATGTGTCAAAGAATCCTAGTCTCCTTTTATTTATGGTATCAGTGATAGATTGTAAATCTTTGTATGTGACTTCTTCGGGCATAATCCACCCGTTTTACTTGTACTTTTTATTGATGCAGGTTCTTCCGATTCTTCTTTCAATTTTCTGAAGTGTGTCTATCTTTGATTTTTCGTTCAGATGGAAGAGTTTTTCTGCTGGATAACTAGATTCTAGTTTTACAACTGTATTGTAGTGTCTCATTTTTTTGTTTTTTAATAAGCATTTTTTTTTTTTAAGAGAACCAGGTTAAGTTTTGAACTTTAACTACTTTGTTTCTTCTTTTCTGGATCAAGGTTTTTTTTTAGGTTGTTTGTTATTATTTCTCCGAGGTATTTAAATTGTGTACAATTTTGATTTTACTACCGTCTATGTTTACTTATATTTTTTAATCTTGTTGGTTTTTGGAACATTATTTCTGTCATTTCGAATGATATTTTGTGGCCAATTTTATTTGCAATGTTTTGAAGTTCTAATAGCTGTTATTTAGCTTCATCAACGTTTGCTAGCAGTGCCATGTCATCGGAAAAACTAAGACAGTTTGTTTTGATTTTTTGACATATTTTTACTTTTAAGATGTAGTGATATATTGAAAACAAGATCGTTTCTATTTAGGAGCATTTTGCTAAATATGTTTTTTCTATGTTTCACGGTTGGAAAACTACTTAAGTTTTCTCAATCTTAATTAACACCTTGTATATTTACTAGAATATTAGTAAATAATAATGGGGTATTGCTACAGAAATAATTTAGTTTCTTTAGAGAAGAATAGCTATGAAAACAATTATAAATCTGGCAGATAAGAAATTTGTGTGAGTTGTGACAGTTGATATTCTAGCTACATTTCCTTTTCTTCTCATCCTAATGAATTCAAATACTTTATATTTTCTAAAGAACCAGTTTATATTCTCTGATTTCCTTCGAAGCATTGATAACACCCATGCTAATAATTATCACAGGAAATTTTTTTATGAGATCAGATTATTTTGAAAATACATTTTTACATGAATGACTATATGTATTCTTGTCCAACTACTTTGACATTTAAGAAATTTCTTTTTCCGTAAGGGAAAATATTTTATTCCTTATATAATTTATGGACACTACATAAAATCTACAAAATTAAGATTTATTTCAAATTCTTTTTACTGGTACTAATTACAAGTACATAATATTCTTCAGTTAAATGAACTAAAGAACTTTGCTTTTGTTGAACGTAACAGAACTTCACGTTTTTGTTGTCGATAACGATTTAATTTATGGCATAAAATCTTTGATTGACATATAAATAACATATTCTCGATTGAAAAAGTAATTAAAAAACCGAGTGTTTACTCCAGCATAGAACTTTTCAAAGTTTCTAACTTATTGACGATAAAGTAACTGAATTTGAAAGACATGATTTATTTCCTTCGAATACACAAAATTAACTTTAAAATTAGTTTAAAACATGAAATTTATAACTTCAGAACCAATACTGTTAACAAATTTGATATAACATGACAGTAGTTCAAAAGCAAGTATGTTTTAATTAGTTATAAACTGATAAACATAGGCCTCAGTAAATGTAATAGAAAATCGTTTAAACCCAGGTTTTTCTTATTACTCAAATTAGTAACTGTGTAAGAGAAGTTTCTTTTTAATTACCTACAGTTCGCTATAAATGTGGTAGTTTTATTCTATTTATTAAATAAAACAATAATAAATTATTTATTTACCAAATTATTAAAAAAAAATCTAATACTTTTGCAATATATTGATGCTTTAATATTATATTCATTTATTTATATGTCACCACGAAAATAATCAGAATGGATTCAGGGATGGTTAAAATGGATATTTCCATTGAAATCTGAAAATCAAAATTTTTCGCGATTACAATATTTCCTCGTACGAAGTATAAAGGAGTCAAAAGGTGTAAATATATAACCTTAAACTTCTTCTACTAAATTTAATGTCGTTATCAATACCGATCTTTGTCTATGTCAATATCGATTTCTTCAGATATTTATTAAGTGATTTACTAAATTTAACTTCATTGTCTATAAAATATAATTTTGATTGTTATCGTATTATAAATAAAAACAAATTTTTCTATAATAAATTAAAGAAAATGATATCTGTTTACAATTTAACAAAGTTTTCATAATTTGAAGAATAGTGAATTTCGATATTGATATGCACTTCTTAAGACAGTTATGTGATTTATTAAATTTAATGCGATTCTTAAATCTGACAGCGACCTTTCTTTTTCTGTTTAGCCTCCGGAACCACCGTAAGACATTACTTCAGAGGATGTGTGAGAATGATATGTATGAATGTGAATGAAGTGTAGTCTTGTACAGTCTCTGGTTGACCACTCCTGAAATGTGTGGTTAATTGAAACCCAACTCCCAAAGAACACTGGTATCCATGATTAGTATTCAAATCTGTATAAAAGTAACTGCCTTTATTAAAATTTTAATCTTAGAATTCTCAACTTCGAAATCAGCTGATTTGCGATGACGTGTTTAACCACTAGACCAACTCTATGTTGAGATGAATGATTTGTATGGCATTTGTAAAAATTCTATGCTTAAGCTGGGATTCGAACCTGGAACTTCCGGATGAAAGATCGAGACTACCACTCGTACCACGGAGACCGGCGTCTGACCGCGACCAGCGAAAACTCATCCTCAAGCAAATTACTGATGGCAATAAATATCAGTTTCGTGTTGTACCGCAGGAAAGTCCATAGTGTAACGTAAGACAGTTACGATAGATACAGTTATACTTAGTACTATTATTTTATTTTTAATTAATTTTCTTAAGTAGTTACCAACCACAAAATTATTTGTATGGTACAATTTTATAATTTCTGTATTATTTGTAAATGTCCATCAAAATTACAGAGTGATATCTCTGCTTTTCATCCCGAAGATCCTGAATTGAATCTCGGTTAAACAGGAATTTTTTATATACTATAAATTTATTTTCCGTAACATCGCTTGTAAATTTAGAAATAGCCTTCAGAAAATAGTAATAAATAAATTTTATTTTGTGTTCCTAATGTGTACGTTATAATCTATTCAATTTGTAAATAACAAATGGCCACCCGAGGATTATAAGTGTTACATGCGAATAACGTGTAATATTATACAGACTCTCAGGTGGATCATTCCTGAGATGTGTGGTTAATTGAACCCCAACCATCGAGCTACACAGGATCTACCGTCTTTTATACCCTACATCCCTGGGCCGGGCCTCCACTAAAGTTTAGCTCAATCCAGGGGCGTATCCTTTCCTGAAAGGCAGGCCTCTCCTCCCCTACTAGCTGTACGTCTGGAATGGCAGGTCAGCCCGCTCCCGTTCTCGGATTTTCACCTTTAATTTTTCTCCTTGCCCTAAACTTCGGTGGCAAGGAACCAGAGTCCTGCACCTCCGCCGGGTCACAGTCTTGACTCCCTCACATATATATATATATATATATATATATATATATATATATATACACACATGAATCTCATAAAATAGGTTAAATAGGAGATTTTGTATGTACTATAAATTTCTTTTCCATAACATATGAAAATTTAGAAATAGCCTTCAAAAAATAGTAATAAATAAGTTTTATTTTATGTTCCTAATGTGTACGTATATCTATATTTATTTATTTTTTTATTTCCCCTCCTCCAATTAAGTGACTACAGTCATAGGTATCAACCGTCTAGTATTGCACATCTGTATAAAAAGAAACTTACCTCAGAACCTTCTGACGTAAATCAGTTGTTAAATAGATTTGCAATGACGATTTACTACTAGACCAAGCCGGTGGGTCAAAAAAAAAAAACCTATTCAACCTGTTTAAATTAAATTATTCGCGTTATTTGTTCGTAATAAATTGATTATTCTTGCTCTGGCTACAATCATCGTGATACTTTTTTCTATATTAGTTAAAAAAACTTCCTCGGGAATGGAACCCAGGACCAAATGATCTCTTTCTCTCTTTTTCTGTTTACCCTCCGAAAACACCGTTATTACTTCAGAGGATGATATGAATGTGAATGAAATGTAGTCTTTTACAGTCTCAGATCGACCACTCTTGAGAAATGTGGTTAATTAAAACCCAACCACCAAAGAACACCGGTATCAACGATCTAGTATTCAAATCAAAATCAAAAGTAGCTATCTTTACTAGGATTTGAACCTTAGAACGTTCTACTTTGAAATCAGCTAATTTGCGATGACGCGTTAACCACTAGACCAGCCCGGTGGGCTCTCTCTTCTTCTGTTTAGCCTCCGGAACTACCGTAAGGTATTACTTTAGAGAATGAATAGGATCAAATGATCTAGAAGCCACTCACCAATTAGCCAGTTAATATAGTTAGTAGTTTAGCCAGTTAATATAGTATTTATTTATATTTACATAAATGTTAATTACTTAATGAAAAATATGAATTATATTAAAAACAGTAAATAAAAATTAGGTCCTAGGTACACCATAAAAATGTTTAAAAGAGATTTGAAAATAACAATAATATATTGCTTCATAAAACGATGTAATTTCATAAATTAAATTAAACTTTGTTAATTAATAAATATTGAATTATTACAGTTTTTTTCATGAATAAATTTATTCTATCTTTTAAGTTTATTATTTTTTTTAAAGTTACGTTAAGTCCAAATAGATGACAAAATTGATGATGACTGATTTAGTGTAAGGGTGATCGTGACAGGGTGAGGTGTGATTCAATAAGAGATGGAACGGTCAGTCTGATTGGATTTTAGATTCGATTAAGTATAGATTGGCATTAAATTGTTTAATATTGATTTCTTAATTAACTACTAAATTTGAGGTAAGTTTATTAATAATTAATTTTCCCAATTAAACATTCATTGATTATTAATTTTTATCGTCGCCGTTCACTATAGGATCACATAGACTAGTTAACTTCTGCCTAATATTTTAGTTCACCAATATTCCTTCCTTCTTTCACTGTGCCGCTTCCTTATTTATTCTGATTTCTTAAGGTTAGCTCATTTTTTCTTCTCCTTCTGGATCCCTTTGAATTCTATGATTTTTTTTTCTAAGCACTCTTGTCTTTTAAATCTCTGACGTTATACAATCATAAAAAAATTAAAATTCTACCTGAAATATAAAAATAAATTACTAAAAACATGAAAATAATAACAATAAATTAAATTTCAAAAAGACAATTTAAAAAGAATGAAAAAAAAAATTTGTTCATTTTCTTAGTAAAGCAAAGATAACTTACTTTTTAATTCCAAACTCATTCACTGCATTACGCAAATGTAGCCAAGACTCCCAGAATTGTGATAATTGTTTTGGATGTATGTTTGTTCCCCCGTAGCAGCTCAACGGGCGAACCGATTTAGATCAATGACTCTATGTTTCTGGACTGTCATAGGTTACGCAAATAATAAATATGTATATATACATACACATATACATGTATATATATATCTACATATATATGCGAGCACCTCATGCGTGGCTAGAACAATCTTCACCATCAACAAGTAACAAACGGGATACCCTTGGCGCTGTTTCCGAAGATGCAATGGAGTGCTCTTTTAATATCACTGCAACCAATCTTCCGATTTTCAAAATTCAAACGGTGTGCATGCATGCACACACACACACACACACACACTCTCTCTCTCTCTCTCTCTCTCTCTCTCTCTCTCTCACACACACACACACACACACA
>JAAAKQ030171574.1:0-12477 GCA_010016005.3 Zanna intricata
ATAAAAATTTTTATCTTTACTAGGACTTGAACCTTAGAACTCTCGACTTCGAAATCAGCTGATTTGCGATGTCGCGTCCGGTTTGTTTACTGGAATTCTATAAGCTAACTGAATAAGATGTAGTGCCTTGAGTTAACGATCAGTACTATTGTTTCAGGTAACTTGATCCAGTTGTACGCGTATCGTTGGATATAAATATTTTGGATGAGATAGCCTTTATTACTGATTAAGGTAAGTTTTATTTTTTTATTAATATTATTTCAAAACGGTCTTTGAAACAATAATTTTCAGTTGTTTTATTTTTTGTTTATTTTATTCAAATTATTTATTAGATTAAAAATGTTATTCAGTTTACACTCATTTATTTTTACAAAATAAATTGATAACTATATTTATATGTTAATAATGTATCCGAATAGTTCTAAATATTAGCAAAACGGTATCGCAAAATTAAAGAAATAAAAATAAAACAAGTTACACGCTTGGTTATTTAGGGTAGGCTCATGCTTGTATTTTAGGTTATTTGGCCATTAATTAACCAGGGAAGTAAATTTTTAGTATATCTATCTATACTGATTGTAGAAAAGTATATTTAATTGCTAAAAAGTTTTTTAACATGAAATTTAACATATTTAATTTTAGATATATTAACAGTTTTTAAGTCTGATCAGTAACTAAAGTCATAAACGACTATATCAATAACTTATCCATAATGAGTTATGGATACGTAAAACATAAAGAAAGCTATTATATAAAACTTAAATAAAATAAAATTATTGATAACAATATTTCTGCATGTTTATCGTATATCATACAATTCAGAAGTTATGATTCTGAAAACTTGACATTATCTCTCAACAAATTATTTTGTAATTTAAATACATAACTCTATAAAACTCTTAAATACTTAACTCGTTATAAGTTTCCAGGACCTATCTGGAATCAAACACGAGGCCTTCTGTGTAACAGACAAACATGCCTATGTCAGGGGTAAAATATTTTACAATATTTAGTTATACCAATTTTATCACAAAGTTATATAAATAATTTGTAAAGAAAAATCATGTATTTAAGTTACAAAATAATTTGTTGAGAGATAACGTCAAGTTTTCGCAATCATAACTTCTGAATTGTATGATATACAATAAACATGCAGAAACACTGAAATATTGCTATCAATAATTTTATTTTATTTAATTCTTGTGTAATAGCTTTCTTTATATTTTACATTTATATTTTGCTTATTTAAAGAGTAATAAACAAGATTAAAGAAGAGCACTTATGCGGGAAGTACATCAAAGACTAGAAAACTGATTAGGACATGTGGTTAGAGGAAGTGGAATTTTGATTACTGCATCGGAAGGGTCAGTAGAAGGAGAAAGAAATAAGTAAGAAGAAGGATGAAGAATAAATTACCTTTATAACTAGGATGAAGGTAAAACTAAAAGCAGACAAAAAAACCTTGGGTCAGGGATAGATAGACAGTAATGGCATAAGGGACTTGCCACCAGCAGAACTCCAGACGATGATATGTATGGGGTATACATCCAAAATCTTTCTTGGGCTCATTGTGAGGAGCATTTTTTTTTATCAAATATTACACTTTCGGAAGATATTTTCTCCACAGTCACAACATGCAGTATGTGAAATACCTAATTTATTCAAGAAGTCTGTGCACATTTCATGTACGGCTATTAAACAGTTAAGTTCTGCACTACAAGTTATTAGGCATATTAAAGCCTGGTACCTAAACATTTACAAATTGGAACTATTGACTGACAATCATTATTGTTATTCCAATAACAATAATGGTGACCATTGTTAACCAACAATGGTCACTTTCCATTGTTGGTTAATTTTTTTGGGGTTAATTTCAATGCTGGTTTCCACAATGTGGTTCCACAATGCTGGCCATTGTGGTTTCCACAATGACCTTGACTGTTGTATTGGTACATAATTGATGAAAGTGAATAAAATGAAGAAATAAGTATACTTATACTCGTAATGAGTATACGTATACTTTGTGTTTGCAATCGCTGAATCCAAACTTTCGATTCACACTTAATTGATTCTTTTACATTTGGAGTAATAATGCAAATTTCATATTTAATTAAACTGTATATGAAAGGAAAATGTGGAATTAATGTATTAATAAATGGAAAGATCTTGTTGATTTGCCCATCACTTATTTTTCCCTTTTTTTCAGCAAAAAAGCAGAACTTTGGTATAGATTTATTTTAAAACTGAACTTTGGAAGAAATTAGAATATTGGCCAAAATTATTTTGGCTAACAAGCTAGAATGATTTTAATTAAAAAGCAGTTGAAAGGGGGTGTTGAGATTAGATCTGGAAACTTGAAACCTGACAGAGATGTTTCTATTAGGCTTTAACCTATTCCTAAGAAGGTATATTTTTTCCTTACTTACACTTAGGGAGTGAAAAGAAGTACAAAAACAAATTATGAAAACCAGCATTTCTGCTCCATTGGAAATGTGCGAATACTGAATTTTTTAACAAACTGTTTTATTAAATAGAATAAAAAAAATTTACTCCAGTAATGCTTTAGAGTAATATTTATTCTAAGTTTAAAAATTTCCATTAAATCCACTCCTTAGAAGGTTTAACAGGATTAAAGTTGGATTCTCTAATCTCTGTATAACTTTTGAACCTGTTATCGTGAAAGCTTGGAATGATGGTAATTAAAGCACTCAATGAAAACAAAACTGAGGCTTTCTCAAAAAAAATTAAAAAAAATAAACTGGAAAATTTCTTTTAATCACCTCTAAAGCCTAATTTAGGATGAGTTGATTCCATATTTTCTATAAATATTTCTAACATTTGTAATAAAAGTGAGAGATATTGATGTACTAATTTAATAATAATTTTTTATAAATGTATACTTCTGGTTTTCCCTTTAAACTATCCTCAAGAGCAGAGATAAAGTGGGTTTTTGACTCAAATTTATATTCCAAAAATGCAAGAAAAATTCAACAAAAACATAGTTTTAAAGTCAAAACTTTAAAACCATTTATTAATTCTGTTCACAGATCAAATTTCATTTCAACCAGACTACTGATCTGCAAATAGTATTTTTTCTTGAGTCAGGGCAAATAATGGAGCCTAAAAATTCAGTATTTATCTTGTGAAAAAGGTTTTGTTCAGCTACTTAACAGAACATATTTAATCAATTTGAAAAAAGTGGCAACAAATTTTTTTCAAAAAAATATATTTTATGACTCATAAAATAAGTAAAACATTCCTTATAATACATAATTTATTTTATGAATGTTAAATATTTATAAACAGTTAACTTCAAGCTTATTTTCAATGAAAAACAATTTTAATAAAATTGTTTAAAATAGATATTAACTAGTTTACATTACAGTAAAACTTCTCAAAACACCTATGGTTCCATTGGACGCCTGTAATTTAATTGAAGTTTATTTTTGTAGCAAGTATAAAGTATACTGTTAGGATATAGTGTTAGTATATGGTGTTAGTGTGCAGGATTTCCTGCACAACAAAATGAACAAAATATTATTTACATACAACTTTTAATAATATTTTGAATGGTGATTTCAATGAAGTTGAATTTATTATTAGAGTATAACTTCATTCTTGTTCCATTTTATAGGATATAAATTAATAATTTATTTTATAGGATATTTTAAATTACCTAAATGTTACTTGTGAAGAAATCTTATCAATATGTATCCGTGAAACTGTGATTCTGCACATTTGATATTCAGTAATATCTGACTTATGGTTTAGAAATCAATTTCTACTTGATTATTCTGCTGAGTTTATATTCAAGTAAGTGAGTGTCCAAGATACAGAGGTTTATAAGTTGAGAGATTTCACTGTAATTTTTTCCATAAATAAATTGTGAAAGAAAACAGAGCTAATTATTTTTTTTTCTGTTATCGATCATAATTTATCAGATTTTATTAATTTTATAATGAATATGGTAACATTTAGCTAGATTGGAGCTTTTTTTTTAAAGTAATTAACTTATTACATTGTAGAATTTTCTACAATGTTTTATTTTTTATATCGGACCAGCTGTATTTTTAAATATTTGTTACTTATCTATTGTATTCATTTCAGAATATTCTGAAATAGACTTTCTGTTGTATCATTATTACTGTTATTAAATATTTTTTTTATTACTAATAATCATAATATGAATAATCATCATCACTATTTCTGTCCCCAAAAATTCCATAATCGTCTTCTACCCCAGGAGGTACAAGCGCACCATTTGCAAATTCTGATATGTTCTCACTAAATCCCATCATTGTTGCTACACCATATATTAAACGTAGTACTAAAAGTCTCACAAAATTGAAAACATTTGTTTCACGCGTTTGTTTTTGTTGGGGTTTGAATGGACCGCATTGGCACAGTTCCTGAAATAAAAGATGTAAATTAGTTTTATTTATATTTGTTGTTTTATTAGACCATAATTATTTATATTTTTCTAGTTTGTATAAAATCACATTATTTACAAATCATTTTTTTAAGTTGTTAGCTTAAAGGCTGGTTTGTCACTTACCATTGCTATCATCAGCTGTTATAGAATGCTGAAGGAATTTTGGCAAGGCTAATAGGTTTGATCTTTTCTATTTCTTCAGAAACATGTATCGCTGGTTTCTGTTGAAGTTTCAACACAGACTGGAAACCAGTGCGTATAATAAAATTTACTTATGTACTTACTAATAATTATTAGTTTGTAGTTGAGGAAACGAATAAATAAATTCAATTAATACCAAAGGTTCTTTCACTATTCTCTTTGACAAGGAGCGTGTCAATGGTGGTTGTGACAAACTAATTTGATGCAATTCTGTACATATATTCTTATTAGTATATGTACACATATTTCCCAGTGTAATGATGTATCATTTAATAACATAATGCCTGATTACAGTATTTCATACTGTCTGCTAGAGTAGGAAAATTTAATCTTAGTGTATATACGTATATGATATCTAAAACCACAAATCTGATCTGGAAAATTCTCTTAATGATAGTTAAAAAAAACATTATGGCCAAATTTGAAAAGATATGTTTATTAGTTAGGAAAAATATTAATAGTTGTAGGTGGCCTGATATGAAATACAGGTTAGTCCTGAAAATGGCATATCCATTCTTATTAACATTCATAGTCAGGATTACTAGAGAAAATGAACAGCGAAGTGGTTGCTGTCGCCTTATTCACTTGGCTATTGCATACACCGATCAAGGGCTGCTGAAATTAACGTGATTTTCAGCCCTATAAGTTATGCCTTCTTTTCATCACAGGTGCTAGGTTTGCGTTAAATATAATTTACCCACACAAAAAAGCATCTCAGGTATTCATGATCACACCTGCAATGCATGAAAAGATAATGCAATAAACAAATTAATTTGCTGTTTCGTTTCGTGAAAATACACTTATCTCTTCTTTAGAGGAAGAATTTGTGTAGATGATTTGCATATACGGTTTAGTTTTCAGAGTACAAGTTAATACATGTATTAAGTACAAGTAAGTTAAGTTGCATAATGCTTGAAAACTGAATAAAGTCCTGTGAAATCAACTGTAATTCTGCTTGTGCAATATTCGGTATTCTTAGCTTTGACACCTGTGTTGTAGATTTGTTAAAAATATGAAAGAGATATTTGCTCTTTCATTTCAGTATATCCATTTTATTTTTTAAAAACTAAAGTTTTTTAAAAAACTTCAGCTTTATTTTCAAAGTTTTTTATGTAGTATGTAATATTTAAATACATTTACATATTCTAGGCACACATTTCAGTTATTTATAACTTCAGGATTGACAGAATTAAAAATATATTAAAAAACTGCTTTATTTGTATTCTCAGTATTGATTTAAAATTCTCTTTAAAAAAAACTGTATGCAATTTTCATTTTTTTACCATTATCAAAGTATAACAGGAATTTCAAGTAAGAAATTCCATTTTTTAGGCGCCATGACCTGTTTTTAGGGTCATCTGTTGCTCAAGAACTATAATAATAACTTCTTTCTTCACTTCAGGGACTGGCTGTCACCATCATTATTTTTAGAGTCTGCAACTCTCACAAGTACCGTTTGTAAAAAGAAACTTTTATTTAGCTGTGACATGTCACAGTTAATAAGGAACAAATAAGATAAAGAAACAAATTAATGTTCTTGTTTCTTTTATAATGAATAATAGGACTGTATTTGCTACCACCATTTAAGAAAATTAGGTAAGATGAATGGTAAAATTTTTTTAAATTTTTTACTCGTTGATAAAATCATTGATGTTTGGTCTTTCTTATTTTGAGTTTTTTATTATTATTTTTTATGAGTTTCAAAAAAGTCTTATTTTGGATTTTTATTCATCAAAACTCAACATTCTTGGTTAATGCATTGGAAATTAAATATAAAATTTTCTTGTCTCATTAAATATTTAATAATGATAGTTTTTGTTAGTATGTAACTACCCACATTCTGCTTTGAAAAAAGTAGCTCTATATGTAATAAAATATTATTTTTTTCAGCCACTCCGCAAACTACAGAGTTAAAAAAAAAATACTCTTACCTTTACTTTTTTATTCTCATCTAAGCGCTTTCAGGCCTAAGCCCATCGTCAGTAGTGTTTTTTAAATACTTTTTTATTTACATTTACACAAAATATAACATTTTTTATTGCTTAAAAGAACAAATATTTGTTCAGTGAAAAGAAATTAATATATGTTATCTGTTAATACAGCACTTTTATAATTATTTGATTTATTTAATCTTATCATTATGTAACAACTTAAGTAATTTTTATTAGAATGTCCCCCATCAAATTCTGTTTGCAGATTCATAAGGCTGAATTTACGTTTATATCCATACATAAAGTTTTTCCAAAATTTATAATTTTTTATTATTATTTTCGTGTTCAATATCTACTTTTTTTATTATTTCTAAATTATTTTCTAAACTTATTATATTATGTTTGTTCATTATTAAGCTACATTTGAGAAACCTATTTTTTTTATTTTTAAATGATCTAAAGTTTTTGTTAAATTTATCTTTAAAAAACCTGTTTGTTTTTCCAGTATGTATTTTTTCACAATCTTTACATTTCATTTTATAAATACCAAAAGAATCTTATCTATTTTTTACTTTTTTATTATTATAATATTATAAATATTTTATTACATGATTATCTGGTTTATGTGTAGGTTTATATATTTTTTTTATCATTATATGCATCAATTAAGTTTTCTATAATTTTATTTGTGTAGGAGTAATTTATATATTAATTTTTGTTATTTTAATTTTCATTTGTATTAATGTCTGTATTATTGAAGTATTTTGAATTATATTTTTTTATGTATTATCAATCGATGAGGTATGATATCCATTTTCATAGCTACATTCTTTATACTATTTATTTCGTTACATAATTTCTGTTTATAGTTTATTATTTTATTGCTCTATTTATCATGTTTTTAAAAATATTAATTTTTTTTGCAGCCAAGGATGGTTGGATGTTTTGTTTATAATAATTTCATGTGAGGTAAGTTTTTTATATACTCCAGTTATCATTTGATTGTTTTCATTTATTTTAATATTAACATCTAAAGAATTTATTTTTCTTTGATGTTCTGTCTCATAAGTAAATTTTAATATTTCATTATATGAATTTAATTTATTTAAAATTATTTCATTTTCATTATTTATAACCGGTTCATATATAAATCTAAATGATCATCTACATATCTGACCTGTAATAAAATTTTATGTATGTATACAAAACTAATTTTATGTAAAATATACCATAAACTATTTTGCTTTCAAATTCTTGTGAATAAATTTCTGATATTATAGCAGATAAGGGAAAACCCACAGATAAAATGTTTTCTTGTGTATAACAGGTTCCATTAAATTCAAAATAATTTTGTTTACATATATTTATAATTATTATTATAATATTATTTATAAATGTTTGATCTTCATCTGTTTTTATTAATTTATTTTTTATTTTTGAAATTATATAATTTCAAAAGTACTGGATACTAGTCTATATGTTATTTATCGAAGCTTATAATTTTAGTTTTATTACTAATTTTTAATTTATTTAATTTTACAATCAACTCATACCCATTTTTTATATTATAAAATCACTTTTGTTCTAATTATTTTATCAATAATGTTGATGATTATATAACTGGGAGCGGTTTTGAAATTAATGGTATCACTGGGATACATTATTTATGTAATTTTGGAAGACGTATAAGTATTGGGGCGTAAGGTTTATTTGGGTATAATCTATTCTGGTATTTTCATTTATTATCATAGTTAAATATTTATTTAATTATGAAGTCCTTTGTAATTTTTAAAAATTGATAAGTTGGGTCATTAATTTTCTTAAAACTGTTTTCGTGTATATATATGTATATGATTTATTGAATCATTGTATTCATCAATTGAAATAATGGGAGTTTTTGTTTTATCATATTTTATTATTGTAAATTTATTTTTTAGTCTATATATTTTATTGAGTTTTCATTAAGAATTACTTTTTTGTTATGTTAATTATTAAATTAATTAATTTTATTACTTATTTAGTTTTTATTTTATCTTTTTCTTCATTAATACAATTTATTTTACTGATGTTATATTCAGAATCTATTATTGTGTGTTTTATAATTTTATCTATATTATTATCTGGTAAGTTGAATTACCATATTTACATATATATACACTAAGCATCAAGTTCAACTTGCTCATTAATAATTTGGTATATTACATTAATCTTTTTGCAACATGCATTAACCAGTTACTCTCTCTATTGGTTAACTAGGATAAGCATGCAGACAATCTGGCATTCTTTCAACTACCATTTTCCTAATTAAATTACATGCTAGTATTCTATCCAAGGTAATAATAATAATAAACAGAATTCTGTTTAAAACTTAGTATATGTTAATTAATTTACTTACAAAAAACATCAAAAATGTAAAACATAATACTGTAACGTCATAATATGCCATTGAATCTGAAAATAAAAAGTTAAAATTAAAATGTAATAGACATTAGATACTGCTTAGCAGTTGTAACAAGCATAACAATAAATTAGGTGTAAACATAAGTGATTGTGTACAGAGTGAAGATTTTAATTGTAATTGTGTATAAAGCAATTTTTATTTAAAATTTTAATGCTTATTTAGTAGAACTTATGATTAATGCTGCAATACGTTTTTTCCAAGATAATTCTTGTTTTTCAATTTTAGTTTTTATGCTATAAAAGGATTTATACACACTAGTCCTGGTAAAGGGAGTAAAATGCATCTTCTTAAAACTTGATGGTTTCACATCTCAATAAATATAATTTTAAAAACAAGAGAACATACCCTAGATATGATAGTAGGCATCTACATACAGTGCATACAGTCATTGAGCAGTTTGTTAATAAACAATTTTCTCTGTAATATACCAGTTAAGTATGATTAGTGAGGTTTCTATTCAGTCGTGTAACTGCATAATTTCGGTACATTTTTTTCTAACATATTTACTACTTGATTGTTTACAAATGTGGTAAATTGGAATATTAGTTTTTCTAATTTTCTTTTTTTTAGGTAGCTTTCATAAGAAAGCTAGCTACACCTATTGTAAAGGGTACCATTACCATTAATGATTACCACATTCCATTAACATTCATACATATCATCCTCTGAAGTAATACCTTGCAGTAGTTCCAGAGGCTAAACAGATAGAGAGAGAGGAATAGATTTCGTAATGAACAAGAAGATATAGAAGAGAGTAGAGTATTTCAAGAAGCTTAGTGATAGAATCATTGTAATCATGATAAAATCAAAACCTAAGCTGACAATGATTGTTAACGTCTATGTCTACAATGCCCACGATGATGATGATGAGGTAGAGTGTGTATACGAAGAAATTGACGAAGCAATTAAACACATAAAATGGGGATGAAAATTTAATAACAGTTGGAGATTAGAATCCAAGCATCGGAAAAGGCTGGATATGGGCTGGGCAAAAGGAATGAAAGAAAGTACCGACTTATTGAGTTTTGCACGAAGTACAATTTAGTAATTGCTTACACCCAGTTTAAAAATCATAATACAAGAATATACACATGGAAAAAGCTTGGTGCTACTGCAAGATATCAGATAGATTATATCACGGTTAAACAAAGATTTAGAAATCAACTACTCCACTGCAAAGCATATCCTGCAGCAGACATTGATAGCGACCATAATTTAATGTTATGAAATGTAAATAGGAGATTTAAAATTCTGAAGAAAAGGTGTTTATATGAACCAGTGGAATTTAGAGATGCTTGAGGAAGAGTTGGTAAAGAAGATTTTTTAGGAGGACTTCACAAGAGTATGAGTAAAAACGATAAGTTAGAAAATATAGAAGAAGACTGTGCGAATGTTAAAAAGGAAATTCTTAAATCAGCAGAAACTTAGGTGGAACAAAGAGAAACGTAGGATACCTTGGGTATCGGAGGATATATTGCAGCTGATGGTAGAAAGTATAAGAATGCTAATGATGAAGAAGGTAAAAGGAACTATCGACAATTAAGAAATACTATAAACAGGAAGTGCAAGTTAGCGAAAGAACAGTTAATTAAATAAAAGTGTTCAAAATGTAAAGAAAAATGATTATTAGTAAAATAGACGAAGCATACAGGAAAGTTAAGAAGAATTTTGTGATTGAGAAATTACAATCTAATAATGTGTTAAATAAAAATGGTTCACCGATTTATAATACGAAAGAACAGGTCGTTAGGTGGGTAGAATATATTGAAGAATTATTCGGAGGAAATGAATTAGAAACTGGTGTTATGGAGGAAATTGAAGAGGAGATTCAATACTGAGATCTGAATTTAATATACCACTAAAAGATTTTAATGGCAGAAAGGCTCCTGGGATAGACGGAATTATTGGGACTGCCGAATTATTGCGTAGTGTAGGTGAGGAACCGATAGATAGATTATACAAACTGTTGTGTAATATTTACGAAAAGGGGGAATTCCGTCAGAATTCAAAAGGAGTGTTATTGACAAAACTTTTTAGTTAAAAATGTGTTGATACTTTTTTAATATTTAGTTAACGATAAACGGTCAGTTTATGCCACGACCGACTTTACGCATCCGCTTTCAAAAACATTTCGCAACATTCCCCGTTTTCAAAAGTATATTTCTTATGTTTGCTCCATTTAAGTATTTAAGAACACGAATGTGTAAAAGGTTGTCCGTATCGGTCTTCTGTCGATCCACAGAGTGTCCCGTAAGTTTCCTTACGTAGAAAAATAAACACTTTTTATGAATATGAATAATAAACATTTTTATTTACATAACACGCTCTTCGTAATTACCGCCATTTTGAAAACATATTTGGATGCGTGTCCTCCACTGCTGAAGAACACATAACCTTATAAGTTTTCATATATTTTTCTTTTGTCTTCAGTCATTTGACTGGTTTGATGCAACTCTCCAAGATTCCCTATCTAGCGCAGGTCGTTTCATTTCGGTATACCGCCTACATCCTACATCCCTAATAATTTGTTTTACATATTCCAACCGTTGCCTGCCTGCAAAATTTTTCCCATCTACTTGTCCCTCCAAATCAAAGCTATTATTTCAGGATACCTTAATATGTGGCCTATAAGTCTGTCTCTTCTTTTAACTAATTTTTTTCCCAAATGCTTCTTTTTTCATCGATTTGCCGCACACCTCTTCATTTGTCACTTTATCCACCCAACTGATTTGTAAAATTCTCCTGTAACACCACATTTCAAAAGCTTGTAATCTTTTCTTCTCGGGCACTCCGATCGTCAAGTTTCACTTCCGTATAAAGCTACGCTCCAAACATATACTTTCAGAAATGTTTTCCTAACGTTTAAATTAATTTTTTATGTAAGCAAATTATATTTTTGACTGAAAGCTCGTTTGGCCTGTGGTATTCGGCATTTTATATCGCTCTTGCTTCGTCCATCTTTAGTAATTCTACTTCCCAAATAAAAAAATTCTTCTACCTCAGTAATCTTTTCTCTTCCTATTTTTATATTCAGTGGTCCATGTAAATTATTTCTGCTACATTTTTTCATATATATATAAAAAATATAATTTTTTTTTGTGGAAGCCACGGTGTAACAGGAAAAGATACAAAACATAGATCATCTGAAGAAACATCGCTAACGCTTGTAATGGCGTTGGTGATACGTTCCTCGAGATGATTTATGTCTTGTATCTTTTCCTAATACATCATGGCCTACATAAAACGTGTTTATTTATCCTACGTATGGAAATTTTGGGACACCTGTATAATTGTTTAAAGTTTGCAATATTTTTTCTTTTTTTCAATTACGTTAACCAGAAACTAAGGTCAAAGTGTTTTATCTACAGTAACGCCTTTTGACGTGACAACATCTAATAAATCGGTGAGAGCTGGGAGGCATTCACCGAAATCATCCGTTACCCGAAGCCGTA
>JAAAKQ030171586.1:0-12477 GCA_010016005.3 Zanna intricata
TGCTGAGTTAATTATTCTAAAATCACCTGACCAAAAGTAGTTTTCCTCTTCCCATCGAACCTCGCCTACTTCCTATTACATTTACATTTAACCTATCCATTTCCCTCTTAAATTTTCTAACCTACCAACCTGTTTTAGACTTCTAACATTCCATACTCCGACTCGTAGAATGTTATTTTTTAATTTTCCGGTGACTCCTTCCTTATTGTCCCCACCCGGAGATCCGAAATGGGAACTAGTTTACCTCCGGAACTTTTTTTACCAAGGAACGCGTCTCCATCTTAGTTTATGAAAATACATAGAGCCACATTTTCTTGGAAAATATTACAGCTATAGTTTTCCATTGCTTTCAGCTACGCAGTACTCAAAAGATTGAGTAAAGTTGCTATTGCCGTTTAAGTCCTTCTGACCTACGCCCTTAACTACTAAAAGAACTGCTGCCCTCTTTCAGAAATCATTCTTTAGTCTGACTCTCAACAGATACCTCTCCGACATGGTTGCACCTTCGGTCCAGCTACTCTGTTATCACTGAGCACGCAAGCCTCCTCACCAACGGCAAGGTCTCATGATTCATAGAGGGAGATTTGCTTTATATCTTGGAAATAATTAACACCTACAACCGAGAAAATCAGTTAAATACCGTGCGCAGTAGGAAAGACACTGAAAAACCGTGTCCAGTAGAAGAATTGATTCTATTAAACTTTCAACAACAAAATAAGTACGTATTAGATCTTTAGTAAGCTCTTATAGCTTAGTTGTAGGTGTAAATATTGAGGTGATTCTTTATCTCAAAAGATGGGGTTAAATAAAAATTTTAATTATGTTAATTTACATGATAATAAATTATTTAATATAACTACACTCATTCTTGTTTATATTTTTGTCATATTTACATGTCTGCTTCCATTTCATGTTTGACTTTTTTTTTCTTTTTTTTAATTGAAATCAGTTTGGCTAATTCACTGCACTTTAGACTTACAAATTAATAGAACACTCTAGCATTGAGGATACTATAATTGGCCCGGCTAAATTATTTGGCAACATAACATCTCGATCAATGAGGTCAAGCAGAAA
Organism: Zanna intricata; assembly: GCA_010016005.3. Lineage (NCBI taxonomy): Eukaryota > Metazoa > Arthropoda > Insecta > Hemiptera > Fulgoridae > Zanna > Zanna intricata. Next base: position 1,075 of record JAAAKQ030171586.1, read on the forward strand.
TTATCACGTTTTAAAACATCAACATAAAAGCAATTAAAAAAGATTAGATATAAAAACGACTTGAACACCATTTTTTTTTAAATTTCTATCCGACCACTAATTTTTTTCAAATGAAATAAAATTAATTAAAATACATAAAATAATATAAAAGCATCAAAATATTGGCTATCAAATACAGCAGATATGTAAAGACTTTAAAAATATAATTATTAAAAATTAATTGCAGACAATCAATCACCTACATTAATGGCTATCTTATTATTAGAGTTATTTATATATATATATATATATATATATATATACACACACACATATCAATAATATATATGTATATAAATAGGTGCCCCAAAATTAACGCAAGATTTGAATTTGCCGCCATTTTTGCAGTAAGTTGTTGGCTACCCTGAAAAAGGGACAATTTGACAGCTGAAAGTTTAGGGTTAGTAAAAATGGAGCGTTATACATACAAAAACGTGTTTTCATTATTGAACAATATTTAAAAATAATGAGAGTTTGGCGGCCGCAGTTCGAAAATTTCGTACAAAATATGATCAAAATAGTGTTGTAACCTCGTCCGTCAACTGTGAAAAGATTAATTGAAAAATTCAGGGAGACTGGATCAGTTGGAGACGCTAAACACAACGGTAGTCCAAAAACAAGCCGTTAAAATGGTAATATCGAAGCAGTGCGTGCCAAAAATTTACATAAATCATATTTATACAATTTTAAAATAAAGCAAGATTTTGGTCATATTTCATCGAATCATCTATTTTTCTTGAATCTATTCTGACACAAGGAAAAATTACTTATTAAAATATATTTTTAAGATTAAATTTAATATCGACAAGTAACGGTAGTTTCAAAATTTAACTTTGTGAAATTTAATATTTAAGTAAAGCTACAGAAGAAACAGTGATGATACTTAGTCTGGGATAACATTTTGCCAAGTTTTTCTTGTATATCCCACGAGGCATGTCTATGATTTGTAACTTGTTCAATTACTTTTTGTGCTTCTATATATTGTGACCTGAAACATAACTTTGATTTTTAAATTCAGTTTTAGTACTTCTCATTGCTTTTACTTTGTTATTTACTTGATATTAATTATACTACTAATAAGCACATAAATAACGATTAAAATAGCTAAAAATAGATTTTGGGTATCTCTCTGAATTTGACATGTTTTAAGGTAATAATTATTACTATTATTATTGTAGTTACTTTTCGGTTAAGTATTTGTACATTTAAAATGTCAAATAATTGTTTGAAGAACTTTCAAACTACAGATATTTACCCGGTTGGTAAATTATTTGTAAATTTAAATTGTTGAATAACTGTTCTGATGAACTTTCAAACCAAAATTATAGATACTGTTGCCGTATGTTGTGCTTCCGATCGATAAGTGTGATGCTAGGCAGTACGTTATCACGGAAGCTTGCATTTCACATATGCACTTCCACCCATCCGGCCGTGTGCAATAGCACGCACAGACAGTTTTATAACCATCAATTCTGTAATGTGAAAGCATTCATTCTAAGATCACCACCGGGAGAAGACTAAGAAAAAGCCCTCCGGCCTGCCCGATGCGGGATCCTGTCACCAACAGAGATGCCGATATCCCCGCCAAAGCAGCAGGTCTGGCCGGCCCGGCACGAAACCCTCTAGCGCCAGAGGGAGTAATTGTGAAGATGGAGACAGACGAGTACCGCTTGAGCCACACTTTTCAGGAGCGGTCGACCTGAAAACGTACAAGACTACACTTCATTCACATCATCCTCTGAAGTAATACCTTACGGTAGTTCCGGAGGCTAAAACAGAAAAAGAGGAAAGAGAGAGTACCTGTTGAGAAGAACTGCCTAGGCCACACCGGTACAAGACAACTGACGAGGACCCAACGGTACGGATTCTGGAGCCGACCGCTGCTATGCTGAAACGGGGACACAACCGCTGCTGACGGGAAGCTCGGTCAGATTCAAATGTAAGAGCCACAACTCCTAGACTATAAACTGTCGACCACGGCTTATAGCCGGGCTGGGCTGACATCACCGGAAACCAGCAACCGGACTCGACAGCCCTTATCGGGGCTACCGCAACATTCATAAGGTGCCGCGTGGTATCGGGGCGATTCAGCAACAATACTTATAAATATATATAAATGGTAAATTAATTCAAATACATAACGAAGTAGGTAAATTAAATTTAAGACAGATGCAAAGTATTATAATATTATTATTGTTGTAATAGAGTAATACTATTTAAAATTTTGCTTTTGCTTTATCTTGTATAGAATGTAAGCGATTTCATTTGTACAGGATAGATCCCGAAACCAAATTATTGTAAATAAATAATAGCACACTACAAAAGACACTACTTTTTCCTAACTATAAACCAAAATTAAGCAGCTGGATATCTGTAACAAGATTATTAATGAACAGTTTTTTTTAATACCGTTGTATAATTTAATTGAAATAAACATAAAAATATTAAACAATAATTTCTTTTAGCCATCATTTTATAAATAAGAGGTAATTAAAAAAAAAAAAAAAAATGTTTTTCTTTAGCGACTGATTTTATCACACAACGTAAAAGCTTGTGTATAGAAACACGGTAGGGAAATTATAGCGCTGAAGAATAGCAAATCTACCCGAGTTTAAACTGGCCTTTGAAATGAAAGGCTGAAATTCGATCGGCCATGAAGATCAGAAAATTTAAACAGAATTTGTTTAAAAATACAGTTTTAAATTGGTAAAAAAAAAAATTACAAATTAAAAAGTAATTAAGTAAATAAATACGGTTCGAAAGGAAACCGATTTTACTATTCCATTTTTATGAATAAAGTATGGCCTTCAATCCCTTCTGAAGCTAATATGTAAAAACATTATGGAGGCTAGCGATCGTATAACATTACAGCTCTGAAAATCCCATTATTATACATTACAAGGGTTTCTTTTTATTTTTCTTTCTTAGTAAACACTTTATTTACTACGTTTGCAAGCATTATGTGATCCCTTTAAAAAGAGCATAATGTAAAAATGAGTAGAAAAAAATTTTACACCCCTTTTTTTATACCATTACAACCATTTTTTTTTTTTTAATATTTTTACTAATTATAGTCAAGAAAAAAACAGAAAAAACTTTTCAGACCCAGAGGAAGTTCACACCTACACGTGTATTTTTGAAATACAGCCAGGCCTAAGTTAATTAATTCTGATTAGATTAATCAGAAAGTTTCATTAAAAATGGTTGAGCTAATAAGGGGTAATAGTAAAATAGACAGATAGTCAAACTACATATAAATGTTGTAAAGTACAACCCTCTATAATTCGTACATGTAATTTCTCTGTTATAAGATTATGATTGTTTTCTACTTGGTTTATTGCATAGAATTGGCTGAATATCTGGGTAGATGTATTACACTTTTGCACTTATTTTTACTTCAAATTTTTAGCATTTTCATTATCTGTTAGTTATTTATATTAATATTAAGTTAAAAATAAATCTGCTAATACAACTATCCAAATAGTTAGCCAATTTTTATGCAATAAACTAAGAAGAGAACAAATATAATCTTTTTATAATAGAAATTACATGTACTAATTATTGTAGATGTGGGAAGCGAGTGGCAGAAATAAATAATGAACTAAAAGATTAATCTATTTTTTGCTTAATGAATATCTTTAATTCAAAATTTCACTCTCCCGAGGGGGGGGGGAAGAGATACTAAAAATCTTAATCTTCAAGGAAACTAGTTCTCCTCGTACTATCGGTTTAAAACCTTCCCTTGTTTTTTTTTTTTACCTCCGAAGCCAACGTTAGGTATGTCATCAGAGGATGGAGATGAATGATTTGTAGCGCGAGTGAAATCCTGGGATAACAGAAACATATCCTGCAAATTTGAAAACAATCGGTCCGAACAACAAGTAATTACAAAAAAACAGGTTCCAATTTTTTAATTCCGTACGCATAGAGCACTTATAGTAAAACAATCGACAAATGCCGCCAAAAAAGATAGATCTAGTTGTTAATCAATAATTCGAAAAAAAATTTCGCCAAACGAATGTCAAATATTTATTTTGCTTGCCACAGAACCAATACACGATATTACCTAAGAAATCGAATACAATCGCATTATCGGAACTACTATACGTGTATCAAAGAAACGAATTAAAATTGTCTGACATTCAATAATTAGCAGATATCGATACGCTCTCGCGATTACTAGACTGTATAGTAAAATTGTTGCGTGAAACTAAACACATCCGCCGCCTAGCGGAAAGCCAACATACTACTTATACATGCATTGAAGTATTATCTTTTTAAGACTGTTTTTTTTCTACTGTTGTTAAAATATTTTTCGAAATTATCCAAAAACCTCCTCGATTATGCCAAGAAACACGGATAAAAGTTTGGTTGCAATGTGTAGAGAAGTTTTTTTTTTTTTATCCCGAACAAAGGAAACCCTCTTCGTCTTTATATAATAGTATAAACTTTTATTTATTTTTATTTATACATAATAATTTGCCAAACTATGAGACGGTACAGCAATACACTAATTGCTACAAGCAGTACTTTGATTTACAACTTTACACTGTCTGTAGCAGCCTTATTTACGGTCGTGTCTTTATGCACATTTGAAGTTCAAACAACACAAGTCAGAATGTCTTTCTCTATGATTATTAATGTTTTTAAGCAGTAAACAAAGGAAGGGTTCAGGGTATGCTTCTTTTAATAATACTGGTAGTGCTTGTAAATGCAGGTAGTTACAACAGGCAATAAACTCTGTTTCTTTCTTCTGATAAATAATATTCAATGCACAGCCAGCATCAGTAGTGAAAGGGTGACGGTATCACTACTTGAACAGCTGAATGTCACATGCATTTTGGCGAAGAAAACATTGGGAGAAGTGTCACTACCCACTTCTTGTAGTAAAATTGGCACGGGATCTTGTTTTACCTGAGAATTTTCAGGGATGACTGGTGACTCATGTCAGGTCGTTTAAAATCATTAAATTACGGCACATAATTAATACAGTGAAATCTCTCACGGCAACAACTTCCATAAAAACCAATATTTCTCAGAACGTAAATAAATTGCAGAGTGACAAAGTTATTATTGTTCACTCACTCTCTCTCTCTTTTCTGTTTAATATCCGGAACTACCGTAAAACATTACTTCAGAGGATGATATGTATGAATGCGAATGAAGTATAGTCTTGTACCATCTCAGGTCGACCACTCCTGAGAAGTGTAGTTAATTGAAACCGGACCACCAAACAACACTGGTATCCACTATCTAGTATTCAAATCCATATAAAAATAACTATCTTTACTAGGATTTGAACCTTACAACTCTCGACTTCGAAATCAGATGATTTGCGATGTCGTGTTAACCACTAGACCCGCCCGTTGGGCTTGTGAATTGTAGTTGTAACGTTTTATCGGCAGACATTTCGATGAGTCGGTCATGAATTCTGCTGGTATCTTATCAACTGCAACATTTTCACTAAATGAATTTTGTATCCATCTCTTCGAGAGATCATTTTTACCTTCCGGAAAATACTCCGCCGATTTAATTTTTAGCTCGCGCAAATGCATCTACATGCTATCCACTGCGACGAATAATAGTGGCTCCTTCATCCAAATTTTTTCTCAATATAATCGGAAGTCAGTGGAAACAACAAAAGATTTGCTTTGAGGATGAATAATCCAGATATTAAACTTTAAGCTTCGTAGAAGCTTAAATGGAAGTGTGAACTTTCATTCTCATTCGTAAAATGTTTTTATTGCGTCCTTGTTTCTCATTCAAGTCGTTTAAATGCTAAAATATATCGGGTAAGTAAGCCAACAGCAACGTATACTCGTTCTTCTGGTAAAACCAATGAGAATAGCGTTCGTCAAAGCCGGAAATATTAAACTAAACTGCTTAAGCCTCTTTTATACCGCTGAGAACTCGATGTAGTCAAATGTATCATATGCACGTTCGAACGTGACGTTGTCACAGATGTTAAGCAAGGAGACCAAACTACAAAGAGCACATACACATTAAGTTGAACCTATAAATCGCTCAATTTGTACATTTCATACATGCACGTTCATACCCGCCGTTATCGTCACTAAATAGTTTTAACAAGATTTCATTGGAATAGGATTGAAAGTCGCAAAATATTCACTATATACATTTTTTTTTTCTTTATTGGTTGTGGAGCTAAAAAGATTGCGAATTATTGCTGTAGAAGAAAAGAATTCGCTACAGTCAAGATGTCAATACATCCCGATTAAAAAAGTAGAACGGTTCATAAATCGAAAAGCTTGGATGACAGCCTTGATTTTCACTGACTGGATTGAAAAATTCAATGAAAAAACAAGACAAAAAAGTGCTGATAATTTCGGACAATGCCTCATGTCAACCGAATCTGTCGTTAAGCAAGTTTTATCGATTGTTTCTACCTGTTAACACTACAAATAAATCTTAGACATTAGAACTTGGAATAGTTCAGTAGTTTAAACTTCATTACAGTCATCGAATAATAACTATTCTTATTATCGACTCGGTACAAAACGCAGATGACTTCATTCAAAAAATTTCTTTGGTGGATGTAATGAACATCTAAGCGTGGATTAGTATGAACGAAAACACAGTACAAAAGCGTTTTAATAAAGGTGGTATTGATTTTGAATTTTACCTGAGAAAAAGGATATGAATGAAAAAGCTGTAACTCAAACTGAGAATCAACGGTATTAATATTGATGTTCCCTTTGGTTAAGACGAAGAGGTTGGAGATGAAGAAATCCCGGCTGTTTCTTTAAATTATGTCAAGTCTTAATTTCGATAACAAAATTGTCAACTTCCTTTATTAAGTGAAAGACAAAGTCAGGTAGGCAGACTTTGCTGAACGAATACTTCTACCGATTAATAAACAAAATTGGTGTTAACACTATTTTTCAACACGCACTTCACCGGCTTAAAATACAAAATTAATCACCCCCTCATTTAAGAGGACTTACTTTCATAGTCGACATTTATTTCAGTTTTACAAAAATGTATTAACGTAATCCGAGAACCGGTCTCATCTATTTATTAATTGTTTTCCATTATTGTCATCAGCCGAATTATCAGTGTTATTGCAATAAGTATATCGTTTGAGTAAATTTATGTAATTTTTATGAAAGAAATTTCTTCCGTACTTCCAATTGTTATTTTATTTTATTAAAACATTAATTTCTGTAAACCTAAGATTAATTACAACCTCACACTGGCACAACTTAAAACAACCATTACGGCCAGAGCAACAGTCATGTCTCTAAGGCGACCAAAATGATTAAGGAAGATTTCACTGTACTATTTTAGTTATATTTCAATCCATTTTAGCCCCTGATAAAAATTATTACAAATATTTAGCGTAATTTGACGGAAAAAAAAACCTAAATATTGAGATTTCATTAACAAAAACACTTACTTTCTATCCCTAATAATAAACATAAACAAAACAATCTCGGAAATAATAAACATAAAAATTCTATTTACATTCTAGAGGAAAACGTGAGAAACTAGATTTTTACAAACTTTTTTTTTGTATATGCTGTTTCTGGCCTCTAGATCTTTGACAAAAATTTTTTGTAGAATCTGCTGTTTAGATGTTAAAATATCAACATCTCATCACGTTTCAGGTCATTTTGTCATATTTTGGCGACGAAAGGTTTTTAAAAATTGCTTTCTCCTTATCCTGTTTCAGTATGAAAACAATATTTTACATTAAAAAATAGTTTTACAACAGAAACTGAATAAGGCTGGACTCGAGAAAGAAATCATATTTCTATAGAAATGTAAAAGCTGTAAGAACAGATCCCAAGACTTGATCGTACGTACTACAAAATCAAGTACGTTCCATATATCTGTAAACTGCAACCTACTACAGAACACCTATCAAAACATCAACTTACAACAATCTTATATTACCAAAATAGTTATTACTTTACATATTAAACAATTTTTTTTTATTTACTTTCAATCACATTAATGCTATAAAAATAAAATATTTTATGAAATTATATTATTGTCACTTTAAACTTGAAAAATCTACCCTCGATTTAACTAAACACGTTGACACCTCTGAAAATTTTTCAAAAAATATTTCTTTGGGTGAATTTTGATCTAGTTTTGTGTTTATTATTATTACTTTAATTTTTAAGCAGCTGTGACTGCTAAACTCATTAACCTCTAATAAATAAAAAAAAAACGAAAAAAACAAGTAAGTAAATTGTGAAATTAATTCCGGTGATTTATAAGAAATTTTGTATTAAATGCGACTTCATCTAATAACTTATTGCTTCACAGCCTTCAGTTTTCAGGATATGACCGTGAAATGTGATAGCATTTATTTTTAATAATTTATTCATATAAATTATGAATTTAATGTATCACAACTCAAAATGACTGTAAATGTGTGAACTAATATGTGTTGAAAATTTAAAGCCTTAAAGAATTAAAATATGCAGATACAAAACAGCAAAATTTTAGTATCGTTACACTATTTTCTCAGTATGCTATTCTTTGTACAACTTTTGTCGTTAATTATAATTTCTTTTTTCAACTCTAAACATGATTTCTATATTATAAATATACAAAAAGACTCTGATAAAAGAATATAATAATTAAAAGCAAAGAGTACACAATGCGTACTACGCATCATATTGTGTGCCGTACTAGTATATGGAAACTTGCATTCATAAACAGAATAGTTGACCTATTTCTTCAAAGCAGTTTCTATCATATGATGACAAATTAACAATCATAGAAAACATTATTGAAAGGAATAAGTAAACTGTTTATGAAAATTTAGTCGGACAATTAATGTCCCAGGTACTGAACATTTAAGTAGTTAATCGAGAAAAGAAAACATATAGTTCTAAATAATAGACGGCACTACATTATTCATTATTTATAACCTAGAAACATTTTTAAAAAATAGACAAAATTTTTCAGTTATTTTTGGCTAAAAAAAAATTCTTATCATTAGCCTGATATGAAAAAAACACTTACTGGAAGATCAAATGTACAAAACCACTATTTATAAGATTAACTGCAAAATTATTATGATGCCTTAAGACTGAACAAAGCAAGCTCTAATATTTAAAAATTATCTTATAAAATTGTTTAAAAGTATCAGACAAATAAAAAATACATTAAGGCAGCATGTAATCATTATATGATATTATGATACTGTTTGCAACTAAAAAGAAAGGTTAATCTTCATAATAACTTAATCGATTTCAAGTAGTCTCTAAAATTTAACTTCACAATAAAAAATTAAAAACTTCAAACACAGATTATCATTTTCCGAAATTCATATATAAAAAAAATACATAATTATGAAAACTTTATCTATTTTTTTATTTATTACAATCAGATATTCAAATAAAAAATTTTTCTGTAAATCTATCACAATGAAATAAGACGATGAAAAAAGTGTATCTTTGCCAGTAAAATTTTATTATAAATCATAATTACAACATACATTCACAGCAATATCATGATATAATTTTCAAGTATCTATGGTCTATTTAAAATAAAAGTTAAGTTTTTATAAAGACAAAGGATCGGTTTTCATTAAAAAATGTACGTAAAATACACAATCATAATCAAAATACAAAAAAGTTTATTATTTACAAAGAAAGTTTATATAAGGACAATAAGTCAGATTAAAGATAGCATGTTCGGATCCTTTCCTTACAAAAATATTAAATAACTTTCAAAACATAAATAACTACATCCAGGCTAGTAGTATCGCCAGCCTCCGTGGCGCAAGTGGTAGCATCTCGGGCTTTCATATGGAGATTCCGGGTTCGAATCCTGATCTGGCATAGCATATTTCACACACGGTACAATTCATTCACCCTCTGAAGATATACCTTTACGGTGGTTCTGAAGGTTAAACAAAAAACATAAAAGAACAAAAGGCTAATAGTTATCACTGAAACGAATTTCTACAATAGACTGCGATTAAACAAAATACGTTCTTATATCAATTTCTTAAAGTTCAAAATACCTTTGTGCATTTTTTTGAAAACCTACACTCATGAAATTTCTCAAATATAGTCTCCAATAGTATATAAATAATAAAGTAATTTTTTTTAAATATTTTTTCTTGTTGCTGATAATGTGACAAAAAATTTTTTTTTTTTAATTACTTATTTTTGGCATCACTATTGTTGCCAACAAATATAGAACTGTAACTTTCACTGCTATAAATACTTTTATACTTTTAACGGCTACGTTCAGCAAGATTTTCAAATTGTTTTTATATAACTTGTAAAACCAACAGCATTAGTTTGTCACCCAAAACCTGAAATATAACTAAAAGACTTTATACATACAGTATTAATATAATTTGTAATTTTATTTTGTCCACATTAAGCTTAATATTAATTAGCAAATAAAACTTGAGAAACTTGCAAAATAACAGAACAAGGTAGAACAATAAAAAAAAAAGGCTAAGACAACCCACTGAAAATTACAACTATAAATCAGAAAGCACGGTAAGGTAGACCGCATACATGGGTCTCCTTGAATAATTAAAATACAAAAACAACTGAACATCCTTTGATTTATTGATTTATCAGTCCGCATCACTCTACCTGGAATTACCTGATAAATAAAGTCTGAATACTGTTTGTGGAATATCAAATGATTACAATCATATAAGTATATGGTATCTTGGAGCTTGGTATGCAATTAGCATTTCCATCTGCCAGGATACAGATCATATTATAATGATATTAAAATGAATAAGTTGAAATAATACTAAAATTTGTATGTATGACAACAAACACTCACAAAAATTTTACTCAAACAATTATCTAATAATTGAGCATCCAAAGTGGCTGAAATTTTAGGAACGCCCTTTCAACACATGCTCGAACACATTCCCTAAATGTTGATAAATGCTGCCAACTTCATCTTGAGGGTCAAACTTTTCAGACAACACTCATATTTGATTGAATAAATAAATATTGCAATTTTTCATTTAAAAATGAATAGAAACTATGAACCTACACTCTGGGATATAACATTACTGACCCATTTCTTAATTTTTCAGGCTATGACTTTTTTTTTAGCCTCTGGGACCATCTCACAATGAGATGAATGACAATTATTGTAGCGTGTGAAACTCTATGCCTGACCAGGATACGAACCCAGGACACTCCAGATAAAAGGCCAAGATGCTATCCCATGCGGCACACAGGGCGCCACGGCCTATGACATTGTATTCAGTAAAGATAACATTAAAAAATAAAAGTCAATTTCTTTTCCCTGTTTATTAAATTAATCGCCGGCCTCCGTAGCCGAGTGGTAGCGTCTCGGCTTTTCATCCGGAAGGTCCCGGGTTCGAATCCCGGTCAGGCA
>JAAAKQ030171608.1:0-12476 GCA_010016005.3 Zanna intricata
CATACACATCATCCTCATTCATCCTCTGAAGTAATACCTTACGGTAGTTCCGGAGGCTAAACAGAAAAAGAGAGAGGTCTTAATTAAAGACACAGTCAATCAAAAATAAATTTTTAAACAATTGAAAATTCGATAAGGAATGACAAGTATCTAAACTAAAGGATGTACATGTATCTAAACTATGTAACTTCGACTTGTTTTTATCATTGATGAAATACCACGTCAAAATCTGTAAACGTGATTAACGCGTTCATTGTTGTGTTTTTTTTATTTCTGAAACATAACTGACCAATACCGTATGAAAAATCTGTCAAATATTTTAGACTTCTAAAAGATTAACATTTCGCCGAATAAATGTAACAAATTATTTCAAAACATGAGATACAAATCGTTTTAAAAAATACACAAACAGTAATTTATTAAAGTAATTAATTTATCTCTAAAGATTTTTCTTTAATACGTCATAAAATGTTTAGAGGTGTGTTACGTTATAATTTTCTACAATTTATTGTTATTTCCAATAAATCTTTTTTGTTATGTCCCCATTTAAAATTTGTTCAGAAAATCGGTTAGATAAATATATTTTTAAAGATAATAATCCTTCGATTATTAAGGAATTAAGGATTTATTTTTTTCCAATAAATCAATACAATTTATTCTTTCTCAGTAAATCGTTTTGTGAACAACCAGCTAACGAGTTTTATCGATCACCTTGAAAAAACAAATTTTCTGCATTCCATCTAGAATGTAAAAATCGTTTATCAAGGAGTTTACATACAAATAATTTAATGTTAATAATAATTTTAATTATCATGTAAGCCATTAAATATTAATTACAGCTAATTAAAAATACTAACTATTAAAACAAAAAATTTAAATATATATATAGTAGATTTATTATTATTGTGTTTTCAGTTTTTTGTTTTCTCGTTTCATGTTGAAAAATATTCAACTAATATTAAATGTTACCGATGGTGTTATATAATTTATATTTATAGATTGGTATTCCGTTGTTAAAAATTTATTGTTTGTAATTAATTTGTACAAGAAGTGTAACGTGTACTTTATACGGCATGAAATATAATTATTGTCGGCTGGACAATATGACCTTCCTAGTAAAGATAAAAATTTTTATACTGATTTGAATGCTAGATCGTGGATACCGGTACTCTTTGGTGGTTAGGTTTCAATTAACCACACTTCTCAGGAGTGGTCGACCTGAGATTGTACAAGACTACACTTCATTCGACTTCATACACATCATCCTCATTCATCCTCTGAAGTTAATATATTACGATAATTCCGGAGGCTAAACAGATAAAGAGAGAGGACAATATGACCTTGACAGTAAAGTAAGCATTAATTACATACTATGTTGACTGAAATAGTTTGTTAGTCTAAACAATAATAATATTAGCATAAAATATTTTTTTAAACTACATTTTTTTAAATTTGATGTCAATAGCTCGTTTTTTCACTTTGTTACTCATATACTGTAGTATTACTTTTTAATAAACCTATGTACGATGTCTGTTCATAGCCAAACCAATACCTCAATAACAAAAACTTCATTTTTTTAAACTTTATCATTAAATTTACAGATTATTGATCCTTGTTCTCTTCAAAGTATTTTCCTTCCCTATTCTCACACTTTTCACAACAGTATTTCCACTTCGAGAATCAGTCCTGGATATTTCCTGGCCATTTGAGATGCCTTTAAGGTCCGTGATGAATTTGCTTTAATGTTATCAATAGTCTCAAAACGGCGGCGTCCTTTCAACACTGATTTCGGAAATAAGAAAAAAATCAGAGAGAGCTAGGTCATCTGATTTTTTGCACTTAAACTGACGAATTGATAAGTGAGAATGTACCAAGAAGTTGCTGACAAACGTCCACTCGATGTTCTTTCTGTTGTTTGGTCATCAAAAGAGGAACAAACTTTGCTGCAAATTAAATGTTTAATTTTTCAGTTAAAATGTCACGGCACGATCCAATGGGGAGATGCTAACCTCTTCTGCAAATTCTCTCACAGTCAGTCGGCGATTTGCACGCACCAGATCGTTGATTTCTAAACGTGGATGTCATCAGTTGAAGTCGAAGGCCTTCCTGGTCAAGGGTCCATCTTCAACTGACTGACGATCACTTTTAGATCGTTAAAACTGTTCGTAACATTGAGTAAGACTCAGAGAATCTTCTCCATAAGCTTGTTTCAAAAGTTGAAACGTTTCTGTGAAAGTTTACTCCAGTTTCATGCAAAATTTTAATTGTATACTCCTGAAAATCTCACATTAACAAAATCGCTATTAATAGTTAAACACGTTGCATTCAGATAACAATAACATGAAAACTAAACGAGATATCAACGATCGAGATAATATCAAACAGTGGTATATAGCCTCGTTTTTTTTCAAACGCCTGAATAAAAATATGACGTGGAAACCAAATGACTTCCTTATACGCCTATTAAATTACATATACATATTTTAAAAAATATTAAAACTACATAAAATTTCACGTCATTAATAACTTCCGAAATTTTTTCATAATATTATTTTTTTTTATCGTTATTATTTTTTGTAAAAACATTTTTTACAATCGGAGGTAACAATTATTAATAAATCAATAAATGTAAATTAAAAAAAAAAGGAGATGAAGTCGGATTCAAACCGATGTGCTTTCCCCTTGTAAGATCCAATTATTTCATTAATTAAAATTTTATTTGGCTATAACTCTGGAACCAATGAAAATAAGTACCACTTATGACATATAATTCAAAAGCTCTCAATGAGGGCTTATTATTGCAGTTAAGAAAAAGTTCAAAATTCAAATATTTTTGGATTTTTTGGACTTTTTCAGAAACTGTTGGTTTAGTCGATTGCAACCAAAAGGGTAGGTGTACAACTAAGTATTACAACAGTACTAAATCCTTCGGCTAATCGTTTTTGAGTTATGCGAGATACATACGTATGTACGTACATAAGTCACGCCCGGAACTAGTCAAAATGGATTCAGGGATAGTTAAAACGGATATTTCCTTTGAAATCTGAAAACCGAAATTTTTCGCGATCACAATACTTCCTTTACTTCGTACAAGGAAGCACAAATTCAATTCTTTACCCTTTGTGGAATATTAGAAATGTATATACACATTTTAAACGCATTCCTGAAGGATAGTTTAGTAATAATCAGAATTAAAACAAAAATTAACGAATTTTTTTTATGTTAAAAATATATTATAAATTTTTATACAAACAATAAATATTTATCTGTAAGATTCTTTCCAAGATAACTTAAAAATGTATTATTATAATTTACGTCTGGTTTTCATTTCTTTTTACAAAATTCCTTGTTTCTTTAGATAGATATTAAGATGCATACAAAATGGTATTTACGAAGAAAAGTAGAACCTAATTAAATAACCACATCAAAATCGAATCAGTAGTGTTGGAGATATCACATTGAATAAGATAAATGAATGGATTAATGTTATAGATAAATTAGGATATGTAACTTAATTTACTTACCTTAAAAATGTAATTCCTACATTATTTGTGGAATATAGGAACAAATAATGTGTTTGTTAAATAATCTCTATGTTCATATAAATATTTTTAAAGCATATTAATTAATATTCATTTAGATTTTTATCATCTATTTTTAAATATTTATAATAAATTATATAAAAATGTTATGTATCATATAAAAATAAAAACTATAAAAATGGATATGATTTTTTTTAATAGCCGATTAAACATCTGCTTAAAATAGGGAATAAAATTTCAAATATTTTCTTATGTAATCATTATAAATAATAACATGATTAACAGTATATAATATTATTTATTTTTTATTTACAATTTATTGTAAATAAATTTATTTTATATAGTAAAACCAGCTAAATCATCCTGCTATACCGCAATTAGCAATTTTTCTTCGAAATTAAATGGGGAACTTTTTTAAACTTTAAAAAAAGAATATTCATTTTATATATTTTCATAATACATTCATTATTCTCATATACATATCCGTGAAAATAATATCATAATAATTAAAAAAAAACACAATTTACTAGAAGAGGTATTCTACATCATTTAATATATAAAAAATATTTCTAACAGAATTTTAATTTTCTTAAAGTTTTCTCAAAAAAATAATTTTTAAATGTCAACCCTAAACATATAAATTATTTTTTATTCTTAATGTGTATGTTGCAATCTCTTCTACTAGTGAACAATAAGTAACCCGATGAGATGAGGATGATATGTAGTCCTATGATAATTAACTGAGGTGTAGTTTTGTATGTTTCTGAGGGTTCTAAGGTTCAAATTCTAGTAAAGGCATTTATTTTTATATGGATTTCAGTAATAGATCATGGATACCGGTTTCTTTTGTGGTCGGGTTTCAATTAATCACACATCTCAGGGATGGTCGATCTGAAACTAGGTAAGACAACACTTCATTTACAATCATACATCTCATCTTCAGAGGATGTAGACCTTACGGTGTTTACAGAGCCTAAACAGAAAAAACAGAGATATGTGGTTGATTGAAACCCAACTACCAAATTACACGAGTAACCACTAGTTAGTATTAAAATCCTTACAAAAGTAACTTACTATGTAAATATAAAATTTGTTATACCAGTTAAAAGTGAAAGTTAAAAACAATTTTACAAGAATTTAATTTTTTACCTTATTTTATAATTTGTTTGTTTTTTTAAATCGCATCTTGAGCAAATAAATTACTTTATTTTTTATCTGAAAAATATAAAAAAGATGGTATTTCGAGTTTCTAAGTATTCTAGATGTATATAGTGTTCCCTAAATGAAAATGCAAAGGATAATAATTACAAAGGATAATAATTTGTTGTTTTATACTAACTCTTCCAGTTTTTCTTATGGCTGTAACAAACAAGAGCATCTGAAATACAAGATGCACAATCCGATTTCTCTTCTTTAAGAATAATGATGTCCCTTTTTACAGTGACATTACCAGTTTTTGTGGGGTCGCTTGAGGGTAAAGGTGCCTTAGTGCTTATTTCAATAGGCACTCTTTTTAGTAAGCCTAAAAAACGGGACACTCTTGAGAATGACTATTGGCCATTCCATTTTTGAGGTGATCTTTTCTTGTGTTAGGTCGCCTAACACAAGAAAGCCGGCCTCCCTGGCCGAGTGGTAGCGGCCATTCGGCCACACAGCTCCGGGAAGTGCCTTCGAGCTCGGGGATTCAGTGTCTCCGTGCCTCATCACCACGCAAGTGCAGATATTTATTTATTTAGATTTATACAACTTTACGTATTTATTATTTAACTCCTAGAATGGTTTCTCGTTGATTCCATTACGTTTTCTCTATTTTCAACAATACGTCTTGAATTGTGCTAGAGATAAATAAATAGCCTTATAACGACATGAAAAAAATTTTTTGGACGCTAAACCACTTCTTTAAATTTATAACAAAAAATGTTTAAAATTCATTACGTGAAATATCAAATAAACATGTTCGAAAGTGGTTCATATTCTTTTAGATGCACGTTTGAGTGTGTGTCTGATAGGTACCATAACCGTTAGGCTGTAATCATCTGACCTAATTACTTCTGAATATCGGATTCTCAAGGTTAATTTAAGATCAGTTTCTGAATCGATTTAATTATTTCAACCAGCAAACCAAACCCACCAAAAATTATATTCAGCACCATATAAATTACATTTCTCCGATTCAATCAATCACGGCGTTTGATTGTATAATGCATCATAACATTCAGAGAAAGAAATTGTGATTATTACGACTTATATCTGAGGTACTTTACATAAATAATGCCTATTAAAAAAAAGTAGATCACATTATGTGAATCTATACAAATGATTTTAGATGATTAATTCATCATACAAATTCGAAGCTTGCGCATAGGAATATGAAATAGAAATATGTAGCGAATGGAAAAATACCATGCTTGACCAGATCCGAATCCGGAACCGGTATGAAAGGACGAGACGCCGCTACTAGCTTTTTTCGTTCTTCTATCAATTTAGATAATGTATTGCTGTTATTTAGATATACATCTAAATAATTGTAGGACTTCGTAAAAGTCTTCTTAATCTTTTTTATATTGAGATTGGGCTGAAGAACCGGTTTTAATAACAGCAGTATGATTAATGAACATTGTATTACATTCCTCACACATAGTACATAATTAATTCATCTGAAACGTTTCTCTATTTGACCTCTCCAGCTTGTTAGAAAATTGAAAAAAAAAAATCATAGTAACAACGTTTTAAGCATAATTTTATAACGCATTAAATCCTAAACAGCTTTTACATAATAGCTAATCACAATGATTATAATATTTAGGCATTTATTTAGGATTTGTAAGCAAATTTATTGTGATTTATAGACAAGATGCTTTTGATTTTATTTTTATTTTTTTTTTTTTTACTCTTGCTATAGGTATTTCAATATACAAGGACAATCATCGACGCAGAAACGAAATGAACAAAACGGCTTTTTTTTTAGTTACTTTTTTTCTTTAACAGAAGAAAATGCTAAAGACGTAATTTAAAAAAAAAAAAAATTAAACTAAAGCCGTTGTAGATTTCTTTATTTTCTATTTAGATATTTATACCGGATCCAAGACCTTATAGTGTTGTAAAACCACATAGTATTGCAAATCTATTTCTTGTTTTTTTTATTTTATTTTTTTACGTCCGAATATTCTTTAATTTTTTACTTCTCTCGCTTCTAAATGAAGGTTCGTTAGATATATATATATATATATATATATATATGAATAAAGAATATATGAATATATATATATATGATGAAACAAATTTTCTATATATATATATATATATATATATATGAATAAAGAATCAACAAAAACTATATTTGTTGAATATATATATATACAAATGATGTACGGCACTTAAAAGTCTTTAAAGTCTTTTTTTTTACATGGTCACCATTATCATAATTTATTTTTTCACGAATCACGAATACATCTAAACTATTGCTAAATTTGGACCCGTACCAAATAGTTATTTTTTAAATTTATATTTTTTTCTTTTTTCATCTGACTTTCAAACACCAAGCTTTCAATTCAAACCGCTTTTATATATATATAAATTTAAGGGCGTATGTTTCTCAAAATACTTTGTAATTTACTAAGAATGATTTCGATGATTATTTTTGTTAATTTATAAAAGAAATACTTCTAATTTTTTTGTTAGTATTTCAGGTAATTTCAGTGAACATTTTTTCAAACGAAAAATAGATTGTTTATATAAACGAATTGAAAATATTTTTTTATTTTTTCCCCCCTTCTTTTATTATGATTGCTTATTATTTAATTGTTATGATATATATTGATTGATTATTATATTTAATGTAATTTTACGAAAAGATGAAAAAACTTTAGAATAGTTAAAATTAACATTATAATCATAGATATTCCCGTCCCAGAGAATTTTGGAAATAATTTTCCTATATAGCTTATTTATTCTCTTTTCTTATTTGTTTCAAAAAAGTAAGTTTCTCTTCTTTGCGAATCTCGTAAATTCTTTGTTTTTTTTTTAATTTTGGCAGCGTTATTTGAAGGCCACCCATATTATAAATAAAGCTTCTATTACCAACATTGTAAAACCAGAAAAAATAAATTTAATAAATTAAACTTAAATAAAGTAAAACCGATTTTAAAAAAAATTACTGGATAAAAAAAAGACTTTCTCAGTTTTTCTTAAAAAGTTTAACTTTTTGAATTCAACTCATTATCAAAAATCATAAGACTGTATGTCAGGTTGTTGCTAATTTGGCGCCAAGTTAAAATAATCGAAATTTTAAAATTAATTGAAAAAGTTTTATTGTAATTTTTAAACATTCTTTTAGTTTATTTCATATCTATATATATATATATCTAAAACGTGACATCTTGACTTATTCATAATTAACGCCCAGCAAAAACAACTGAAGATAAATTGATGAAAAGTTATATACATGTTCTTCTTATGATGTGTACACTAATAAATAGTTAGGTCTAGAAAGGAGTTATTTAAATCATAAATTTAACGGCTAAAATGGAGTAACAGTGAGATACTATTTACTCATTACTTTACTGTTACTACTACTTTACTATTTACTAATAGTAAAGTACTAAAATTTTACTAATAGTTTACTTTACTATTTTTTTAATTTCTGAGTAACAAATTAAGATATCAACTACATTTTAGTGTGTGCAATCTTAATGGGAATATCTATAAAAAAAAACACTTTTACATTCCAAGTTTAAAGAATTAAAATGGATCTTTGAATTGTTTTTTTGAAATCCGGCTATATTTTTAATTTCTCGATAACAAATAATGATACTCTCATTAAAAAAATTGTGATATGAATCCTAATTTATAACTAACTAAATAGTTAGTTATTAAATTACAGCATTATTTATTATTTTTAACACCAAATATTTATTGTAGTTTGTAATTAAAATTAATGTAATTTTAGTAAAACTATAAAAAATTAAATTTTTTCTTTGAATACTAGATATGCTAAATCATAACTATTTTAATATAAATTAATTTCTTAGACCAGTTAATCCTTTTTCACCTTAGACTAATTGTAGCAACCGTAAGGATTAATATAACTATAAAGGAGTCTTACGTAATATCTGCAGTCAGTATAAATTATTTACTTTTCTAATTAATATCGAAATTCGCCTTCCGTGCGTGAGCTGGATAATTCGAAATCAGCCGAGACATTTATACTTTAAGCTCCAAAGTACCGATCTCATTTTCTACTTCGTTTTGCTATTTAAAAAAAAAAAATAATAATTTTCTTGTTCTAGGAATCTCAGGCTTACTTATCAATTTATTGTTCCAATATTTTCCCAGTTATTCCATTTGAAAGTTACTTCTATAATAGTTACAATAGTTTTAAATAGAATAAAAAGACCGAAGAGAAGTGCATTTTAAACAGATTTCGCGGATTTCTTTTCCAAAGACATTTATAATATTACTAAAAATCAATAAATGTTTCATCTATTTTTTAGGGTAGCAATCTGTTGACTCCAGCAACTGGATATATTTTACACCCCTTTCTATTCCGTGCTAATTATTTTTTTTTTTTTTACCTCCAGAAATACCGTTAAGGTATATCTTCAGAGGATGAGATGAATGAATTGTAGCGTGTGTGAAAAATGCCATGCTTGACCGGGATTCGGACCCGGGACCACTAGATGAAAGGCCGAGACGCTACCGCTCGCGCCACGGTGGCAGGCAAATTATTTAAATTAAATAAATATTTAAACTATTTAGGCCGGTGCTAATTATTTAATCTTAACCTCTGTACTATATCCGACATTCTCAATTAGCCTATATTGTTTTTTTTTTATAAATTGCAATCTTTGCTTCTTAGTTTTTACCTTCTCCACATCCGATTTCATTTCTACAGTAATTAATCCTGATTATCGTAACAAGTGACTTACCAACCTAGTTAATTAATTTCTTTCCTGGAATTCGGCATAAATTTTTCTTTTCTCTATCAGTTATTATAACTTCATTTTCAATATTGTCGATCCACTTAACTTTCAACATCCTCCTGCAACATTACATTTCAATGGCCTCTATTCTATCCCGTATTTATCTCTAAATTTCCCATTACCCATGTTTTTATTACCATAAAGACATACGAATATTTTTCTAATTCATATCACATTTAATATTACCTGATTTTTTTCTAAAGTAAAAAGCTTTAAATATTTTAGAAAATAAATAATTTTTTCATCAAGAAAACATATTTTTTTTAGATATATAAAATTCAAGAATTCTTTTATATCTGGAAGATAGTCTTACTAATAGGTTAACAACCATATCGTCGAATCAGTTTCGACTTTACGTTCTACATGTCCTACGAGATCATTTGTTTTTCGAGAATTATTATAAGAAAATGAAAACCCATCCATGACGATAAAAATGTAACTGATGTCTTTTATTTTCCTAGCTCTAGAGCTATGATGCATTCTATAAAAAAAAAAATGGGGAATGAAGTATTTGCATTTGTCGATTTTTTATGGTCCAGGGACCCCAAAAAACGGGAAAAAGTGAGGATATATACATGTATATATATATATATATGTGTGTGTATATATTTATATATATATATATATATGCGTGTGCGTGTGTGTAATTTTAAGCGTGGTGTAGCGTGTTGCAAGCTTAATAATTTTTGTAAGAATAAACCGATTTTGATGAAATTTTGTACATAAGAATGGTATATATGAGGAAATTTGTTGAAAAACTTTTGGGATTAATATCTGCAGAGAGGGATAGATAGTTTTTTATGGGCCAATTTTCTCAAAATTTTGCAAACATAACGCCACTTTATATTAAGCTTAGTAGTTGTGTGTGTGTGTGTGTGTGTGTGAGCGCGCGCGCGCTATCTTACTATTTTTAAAACAATTTTTTCCGATAATTCACCTCGTCCTCAAAAATTAAAAAATGCTTTCTTTGTATTAATTATCATCTTTTTTTTTGTTTTCCTAGGCATAATAATAGTACAATTAACCCAATACAAAACTTTTGAGGCAGTATTTTGATGAAAGAGCTCATCAGAGTATAAATATATATATTTTTGAATTTTTCAAAGCTTATTTTTATTTTTATGTATAGGAATAGTTTTTGCACTGTACCTGTATAGGAATAAATAACCAATGCCAAGAAAGAATGACAACTTCGTTGTTAGCTTTTTTTTTTAGCTACTGTGTTGACCGTAATTTAATTATAATTAAATTTAATTGAAAAAGAAATATACGTATTTAATTTATATTTAAAACAGGAAGCAAGTAATTTGATTTAGTGGAATGATTTTAAAAAATCATTCATAGTTGAAAAATATCATCATTCTTTTTTATTTTTTAAATTTAAAAAAATAACTAATCATTACTCCTAATCTTTAACAATTGTTTTATGCAACTAAAAAAATTTTTATTTTATAATACTGAAACATTTTTATTTCTATTATAAATTAAAAAAAAAAAAAAATACTGCAGTTCTATTTGTGATAGAAAAATAATAACAATATGAGTGAATGGCACATTTTTTTTTTTTTTTTTTTTTACTTAATTACGTAACAATTTTCAGCTATATTACTTTAATTCTTTGTTAACAACTTCCCGTCCGTAATAAAATGTTATTTTATTGTTTTTTCAACCATACTGCAGCAATTAATTTTATATTCGTTTTCCTTTTAATAATTGATATAAAACCTTTATTATAGTTTTCTTTCGGAAAGAATTGCAACATTTTATTTCTACGGTTTGTATAACCTATAACCATTATAGATAATACACAGTTAATTAATCTCTAAGCTAAAATTTATATGTAATATAATTTACCATAACATAACAGTTTCATTAATAATAGTTTTATATGTTCATTACAAATAATGAAATTATTTTTATTAATCAGTATATATATATATATATATATATTTAATTAATTTATTACTAATAATTATAATTATTATGTTTATATTAAATTAATATAATCCAATTACAAGTATGACGCCCACCGGGCTGGTCTAGTGGTTAGCGCGAATCATCTGATCGCAAATCAGCTGATTTCGAAGTCGAGAGATCTAAGGTTCAAATCCTAGTAAAGGTTTTTTATATGGATTTGAATACTAGGTCGTGGATACCGGTGTTCTTTGGTGGTTGGATTTCAATTAACCACACTTCTCAGGAGCAGTCGACCTGAGATTGTACAAGACTACATTCATTCTCATTCATACACATCATCCTCATTCATCCTCTGAAGTAATACCTTACCGTAGTTCCGGAGGCTAAACATAAAAAAAGAAAAGAATTATAAGCGTGACAAAATAAGTTTTCGTTTAGTTTTATTACGTACAACAAGATCAATCTTTCTCTTTTTCTGTTTAGCTCCGGAACTACCGTAAGGTATTACTTCAGAGGATGAATGAGGTTGATGAGTATGAATGTAAATGAAGTGTAGTCTTGTACAATCTAAGGTCGATTACTCCTGAGATGTGTGGTTAATTGAAACCTAACCACTAAAGAACACCGGTATCCACGATCTAGTATTCAAATCCGAATAAAAGATCAATCTGCTGATTTTAAACGTACTTTATATGTTTTATGTTAACATAAAGAATGTAGGGGAAAGAACCGAGAAAAGTTTGAATTTATTTTGGCTTCCTTAAATATTTAAAATAGCCAAAACTAATATTAATTATTTTTATTATCATTATTATTATTATGACGTTTTATTTAATTTAACCGTGATATTTTAATCGGTAATATATTCGATTATTAGTATTTTAATCCATAATTTATGCATTACGGTACGAAAGAAACAGGAAGCGACTAGCCCAGGTGCAACGCACCGCAGCTCTAAGAGTCGCTTCCGCGTATCGGACGGTTTCCGAGCCTGCAGTACTTGTGGTCGCCGGAGTCATACCAATTGCTCTTTTGG
>JAAAKQ030171619.1:0-12476 GCA_010016005.3 Zanna intricata
TCGTGGATACCGGTGTTCTTTGGTGGTTGGGTTTCAATTAACCACACTTCTCAGGAGTGGTCGACCTAAGATTGTACGAGACTACATTTCATTCACATTCATACGGGTCTAAACAGATAAAGAGAGAAGTCCTCTTGAACTACGCTCTTAACTGCTGAAATAGTTGCTGCACTCTTTCAGGAACCATTCCTTAGTCTGGCTCTTAACAGATACCTCTTCAATATGATTGCAGCTTCGGTCCAACCACTCTGTATCACTGAGCACTCAAGTACCCTCACCATCAGCAGGGTCTCATGATTCATAGAGGGAGAAGATATAGATAAAAAAAGAAAAATATACAGTCATTTTTTGGGGAGGTGGTGAATATTAAATAAAGCGATTTGGTAATTTGTTTTCTTGATAAAAAAAACTTCACATTTTTTAAGAAATATTTTTGCTGAAGTGCCCCAGTAAAGATATGAGATTTTATTTCAGCCAAAATATCCTCACTCCTTTTTTCAATTATTGCAAAAATTTAATGTACTCTTACCTAAAGGTAGGTAGGTTCCTGAAGATAGCACCTGTGTATAAAGTTTGAAGAAAATCAGTCAACAAGACCCAGAGTTAAAAGACCAAATTTAGACTAATATACATATGTAGACATTAAGCACAAACCTCTGTCTGACAAAAACAGATTTTTTGGACTTAAGAGCATTGGAATAAAAAAAATTTTCCACTTACAGTTCATTAGTTTATTTGCAATCCATTTAAATCACGTTTTTTCTTGAAAAAACCTTTTTTTAATGTCTCTAAGGCACAAAGCATAAAAAAAGACCAGTATTTTTTAATTACTTTTTACCGATCTCTGTACTTTCCTGTTAGCTACAGCTGAAGTAGCAGCATATATCGCTAGCTGGGAGAGTAAAAAAAATGTTTTTAAGAATTGGAAAGTTACAAAAATTTGAAAGAAAAATTGTTATTTATTATTAATATAATTTAACATTATAAAAAAATTTAAAAAAATGTGATTATGATTTTAGTAGAGAAAATTTATTGAAATGTATAAAATACATTAATGTGATGTTAACAGTGGAGCAAAAATGTATCGAAATGTATAAAATATATTGTGATGTTGTGATGCAGTGGAGGAGGAAAATATAAAGAAATGTGATGAAAAAAGAAGGATGGAGAAGAGAGATAAAATAAAATGATGTAATATCTGTATAGTCTTGCAATAAATATTAAAGAAAGATTTAGTTGAGGTTTGTGAAGCAATCATTGAGCAGATTAGACACAAGTATTGTAAGAATATAAGTTGCAGTAGGATAATTTTATGACAAAATTTCTTGTAATTAATAATGCTGATGAAATAAAATAAGTGGAGTTGTAATATTTGTTTCTAGCTTCTTAATTTTAACAAATTTTTAAACTTTGTTTACATGTTTTAAGAAAATTTAATAACAATTCATGTGTTTTTTGTTAAATCTAACTTTTTTTGTTTATTTTTTACAGAAATCATGTGTCCATTATGGCCATTCCATACAATAATAATGTACCTGATTGTATTACTTCCAATATGGTTCATGTCATGTAAAGTTATGCAAGTTTCTGCGACAAAATGGAATGTAAAATTCACTCCACCGCAATTAACTGGTATTTCTATGTATGATACGGCTCTTATAAAATTAACGTCAACAGTTTCACAGGATGATATTAATTATGGAAAAGTCTATTTAAAAAGTGATAATCCAGATGTTGTTTCAATAATTAGTTCTCCGGTTGTATTAAAAACTGTTACACTTGATGATGATTTATCTTTTTCATCTATTTTTAATGTCAGTGCCAATTTTTTGGGTTATGCTAACATTAAAGCTGTTCTTGAAGAAGGTTCAGGTAAGTTTATTGAATTATTTAATAAGTAATTTATAATAGTTCATTATTTAACAGGCTGTTACAGAGGGAGTGTGACCTGTTTAGTACTACAGTTGGAGAACTTAGAATGTAATTAGATAAAAAAATTATACTTACCATTCATTTCTGAATGTTATATCAGTTAAAAAACAGGATATAATTGAAAGACTATGATCATTTGTTATCTGTGTTATTTTTTTGAACCTTCAGCTTTACCTGATTGGTGTTAGACCTATCCAGCTGATAATAAATGAAGTATCCAAACAGATCCATAGACATATTTTATTGTTTTAAGTGTAATATGATTTACAAATTTTTAAAATGAGTATCTCAAAGCAATGTATTGATCAATATCTGACGCTTTCTTAAAATTCAGTGCAACATTTGTTAAAAACTCTTTTATATCTGGATTAAATGAAATTTATTAAATTTCTGATAATTTCAGTTGAGATTTAATTATGAGAAAATTTATTCAAGTAAACTAATAAAGTACTAACAAACTTTTTAAAATTAATTTTTACGGGAAATGAAAAACAAAAAATGTAATTCTAAACAATAAAGATCCTTAATACTGATATTTAAGTTCATTCAAATTTACTTAGTTGAATTATTTTAATTAAAACTATTTAATTTGGAAAGACACTATACACAATTTTCTCTGCGATTTTTTTTTTACAAAAACTAGTGTGGCATTGAAAGCTCAGTTGCATTAAAAATTCTCTCGGCAATTCTTTTCTTGAGTTTAATTTTATTTTGTAAACTACTTCTTGTATATGTTCCTCAGGTAATTAAGAGAATTTAAATCAGTAGAATTTAAATCAGTAAATTGGCATTGGCCTGCAATTTATTAATTGTAATTTGACCTCCTTATCTGACTCAACTCTTTGGATAAGTCAGGTTCAAGTGTGTCTAACTAGTTAGTTAACAGTAAGTGATTAGTCCATGATAACAATATGCAGAGATGCACACCACATTAAAAACACTTTTTAACTTGTAACAGGATTGATGTCTGTCTTGGTTAAAAATTCTTCAACATATCCTCTAAAACAGTCCTGAAATATGTTCTTAATTGCTACAATTAATTTGTCTTTTGGTATAATATTTCATGGATTGAAATAAAATCAGTTTTGAAAGATAGTCGATAGTATTGATTTCATATGAATTTCTAATTCACCTATAGTAGAAAAATAGGTTTTTCAGTGAATAAAATTTAATTTACATTAGTTTTTCTCTTGAACCAGATTTAAAAATGTAATTTTATCTGCCAATTCACATGATTTAATATATTTATATGATTTGCTAATAAAAGGTTAAAATTCTTCACATTTAGGGTTCTCTATATGTAGAATATCTGTTTAAAGCAAAATCTTTATTTATTATGCTGAGTTGAGGATTACACTGAATTTGAATAATAATTTAAATTAAAAAAACTTAAAACTTAAGCTTTAAATAATTGAAATTTTTGCTTTTTTTTAATATGAACACTTTTCTATTCATATGTTTCAGCCTGAAAATTTCCATTATAAAAATCATACATGTAAACAATTAAACAATAATTGAATCCACTTCATTTGAAAACTGTATTGGCATCCTAGAATAGTTAAGAAGTTAGGATATTTCTTTCAAAGATACTGTTTATCTTTTGTTTTATACTTTTGTACTCTAAAAACTGAAGATATATAATTAAGTTAAATTATTGGTTGTAGTTTAATTTACAACAGATGAGAAATTAAATTTTATGGAAGGTTTGTGTCATTTCTTGAACCAAAATCTTCCTAACACATATTAACTATTTTATTTGTATAGATTTATATTAGTTTGTTCATAATTTTAATTTCGTACAGATATGGTTAAATTTACCCCAAATTTAAATCGGTTTTTTTTAATAGCCATTTAATGAATTTTATAAAAAAAATTGCCACAATAATAATGGAGATAGCAGATGTCATACCTGTAAAATTTTTTAATTTTTAAAATACTGAAGTCAAATTACAATTAAAATCACAAAATATCCACTGTAATTGATCTACACAGAAAAACAGTTTGAAGGTTGTTATTAATTTACAAGTGTACCAGAATTTTGGAAAAAGGTTTCAGCAGCTACAATTGGAAGACAGATGTTTTGGATATGGATTCATTTGCAATTTTTTTCTATATTCTGACTTTTTGGCGTTGATTTCTGAAATAAATTTTTTCCTCATGAGAAACAGTTTGGTATTTGTATTTTAGAAAAATAAATAAATTACTGAGTTTTATAACAATAAAAAATATGTAGATATTAAAAAAAAAAAAAAAAAAATAGATGCTATATTAAATGTTTCTTTGTAGTGTTATACCAGTTGGTCATTTGATAAGTATGATTTTACTATAGAGTGTTTGTAAAAATGCATAGAAAACTGCTTATCATAAATTTAAAAAAACTGTTGTACAACACATGAGCAAAATAAAAGGAGTGTTAAATTGTTTATTTATTAATAATAACTTCTTTTTCTTTTTTTTTTTAATTTTTTTCTTTAATAAAAGACAATCTTCCAGTCTGAAAAGATTAATAGTTTTCTTTCTCACTTTTTCAGAAATTCGGGAATCAGAACAGAGTGTGCAAATTACTGTTGTACGAAAGGATCGCATAATAGATAAAGCATTTGTCATATCTGTAATTGTGTTAGTATCAGTTTTGTATATCAATTTTGGTTGTGCACTTGATTGGAATGTTATGAAACAAGTCCTACGACGACCCATTGGACCTTCAATTGGAATACTTTGCCACTTTTTTGTTATGCCGCTAGTAAGTATATATTTTTTTTTAGTTTTGTTGTGATTGTATGATATTAAGCTATTTAAAAATCTTAACACACTTTAATTTTATGAAATCCCTATTAAACACAGTTCAGACCAACATATTTGATCAGATATTAACAGGTTTCCTAACCATTTCAACATCTATATAATTAACAAAGATCATTTGCAACATTTTTATGAAGGAACTGTTTCAAATGGAAATCATTAAATAATTAAAGAGACAAATGGCAACAGCAGATAAACTATTTATTTGATTAAAATGAGACTGATTCGATGTTCAAGTTTATAGCTCTGATAAATGGAATAAAAAACTGTTCGAAAAGAATTTTCATAATTATAACATTATTTCAAAATGTTAGTTATGTCTGTTTAAAATGTGTACCATGGATGAACAGAGCAGATGTGATGACTTTTATATTCTGAAGGTATAAAACTAACTAAAATTCATTTGCAGATGTTAAAACATATGGTAAAAAACACATTTTTAAACCATGCAAATTTTTATAAATGTATTAAATCAGGCTGAACACGTATCACTGATTTTCATTGTAGTAGAAGTCCAGTGGATCTTTCTTATAGCATTTAGACTGAAGCTGTTCAAAATCACATTAAAGATTTTATTTTTAATGTAATTGATATACAAATAACAATTTGAAATTGTAATATGAGTACTGGTATTTTCTTTTCCATTAACTGTGATAAGTGGAATTACTGTAAAATACGTTCAAGGTGGATTTTGAAACAGTTGATTTAAAGTCACAAAGATACCTGAATTCGTATTTATATGGAATTTTACCTTATACTAAAAATAAGAGTTTTTAGCATAAGTTAATGCTTTTTTAGATCCCATAACTTGTGATTAAACTTGAATTCATTAATTTGAGCCAGGTCATCCAAATGTTGGAGATTTTAATATCCAAGTTCACCTACTAGGAAAATATCACTATTTGTAACTTTTTACTATTAATACTACTATTTGTTAAGTTGGTTTTTATTTTTATTTTTTATAAATTATTTTATTAAAAAGCAAGCTTTTTTGTAAGAAATATTCAAATTCTGTTAGTTTAAATATATTGTACATAAAATTAATTATAAATTTATAAATGAAAACATTATATTGAAATAAATATTCTTATTTTCATTAGAAAATAAAAAACACTTTGCATCTGAAAACTTTCATTAGGCAGAGGTGTAGTACTGGTTGTTTGGTTTATAGTACAATTAAATATTCACTTACTACACAATTGTGGGAATAGATGAGGATTTTCTTTGAGGGTGTTGTCTTTGGAGGGAAATACATTTATTGCGTTATTTAATTTAGTTAGTGGTGAAGTCACTGATATGATTGCTGAAAATAATAAGCTTTACCTGTCATTGGTAAAGATACCCTATATTACAGGCAGGATTATCACCTGCATGTGGAGATGCTTTGAAGCACTATTTTGGGTGGCATATTTGTCTCATGTTTTGTGGCTTTTGTTTTATCTTCCCTTTTGTCAATCCTTGAACCCTTCTTCCTTGGGATGTTATATGGGTTTTGGGTAGGTAGGAACGCACTGCATCTGTGCTAAGGATGTAAGGACTTTTAAATTACTGAGTCATTAATATTTGTGTTATTTGAAGAAGGCAGCTTGACTTTTAAACTTTGGTACATCTTATATGGTGGTTGTAGAAAGAGCCCGACCTGAAGCTGAGTTTCTTATTAGATAAAACTAAACACCTTAATCCCACATAAATCATACACTTATCATGTTTATTTTTAAATTTTATTTTATGTATTATTGTGTATACTGATTGAGAACTTAGAGAAAAAGATATAAAATCCAGTTCTTTTTTCATACCGCTTAAGTGATTATTAATGTTTTTAAATAAGTCAATCTGTAATAGAACAAGACAGATCTATTTATTAATCGGCCATGTTTTAAAGGTGTATAATGTTTATAAAATAACTTTGTTGTTAAAATTCATTGCAAATAAATATTTTTTCTGTATTTTTTTTTCAGTTAAGTTTTGGATTGGGACATTTGTTATTTAAAGATTCGACTGCCCTTCAGCTGGGTTTGTTTTTTACCGGTATTGCACCAGCAGGTGGTGCTTCTAATATATGGACTGTTACACTGGGTGGAAATTTAAATTTAAGTGTTACAATGACAGCTGTAAGCACGTTCTTTGCATTCTGTAAGTAAATTATGTTACTTTTGATTATTTTTATAAACATTTTGATTGGGATTTGGAGTCAACGTATTTGATCCTAAGGGTAAAAGTTTGTAGGAAGTGGTTGGAAGTTAAAACATGTAGCAGATTTATTTATTTTTAACTGTAACATTAGTATAACAAAATTGTCATTTTATCTGTGTACATTTTTATCTTCCTCTTTTAAGTGTGTTCAAAATCACAAATTTCTGGATGTTTACATATGTAGCCATTTCACATGTAACCATTTCATTAAATTTAATTTCTGCTTGAAAGAATCTATTCAATCCCTGTTTAGTCTTTTAATAACAACCCTTTAGAAACTGAATTATCTTGTAATTTCCAATTAATTTTAAATATTATATTTAATTAATATTTTAACCCATTGGATTATTATGGTGAGTTTAAATTGTTAAAGAACTTCTAGATTCAGACTTTTCAATTTTGTAATATTTTTCAGTTGTCTTGCATTTTTTTTTTTAGATTAATATTGTACTTTAGTAGTTGCTTCCATAAAATGCAGCAGGTATTAGAAGATAATCTTAACTATAACTTAAAATGACTATGACTTGGCTACTTTCATCCTTCTAGAATATTTCTACTTTTACTTGTTTATTTATTTAGTTCATTTTATAATTTTTCTTTTTTACCTTTTGAACTAATATTTTATCCCTTTAACATATAAACCATGCTGGGTTTGTATACCCAGTTGTACAAATTTTCTCACAGTTGTTTATTTAATCAACATTGTGGGAGATTGTTTTTATATTAGGGAAGTGGTGACCCCATCGCCCAGCATTTGCAACTATGTGCATCAAGCAGCTATTAACATGTCATGTTCTTACTTACTTTCCCTAATTACTCTTTCACATTAAAGAAGGAGGATTTCAAATTGCAGTTAATTTTTTCACTGATGAAATTTTAAAGGTTGTTAAATGTTTTCGTGGAATTTCTCTCAAACCACCATGAACTTTTTTTGTATTTTAAGTAATTAATTGCTTTTAAATGGCACCTAAAAAGACTCTGTTTAATAACCAATGGTTAGATATAAACTTACACCCAGAATTCAGTTAGTTGAAAAAGGTAGAGATAGGTATCATGTTTTTTTTTTTATGTGTGTAGAACCATTTTGGACCGAGAAATATGGGCCAGAAGGCAGTGACTTTCAGTAAAGGAAAGCAGTGTAATGAAATAATTAAGATAAGGAATTTTAAGCTTTCACTGTAAATTTTTTTATCTCCCAGTGGTAGTTCAATTCAGCAGACTAAAACTTTGATCAACAGATGTGAGAACGGTGGTTGCGATAGATCTGTGTTCTTTGCCTGGATCTGGTCATAGTAATAGCATTTCAGCAGCATATGATAGATTTGAATCCTTGACTTTGTTTATGCAAAATGACAACACTATTACTTCTTTTTGTCATAAAGACAATGTTTCTTAGGCAGAGATTATGTGGGTTCTCATTGTTGTGCAAAATAAGTTATCCTTAAGTTCATGTGAAAGGTATTGGATGCAACTTTTAAAATTATTGGAAGTTACACAACTTTCCTGATAGTTGTGTAGCATAAAAATTCCAGCTTGGAGCTATTAAATGTTCATTATTCATGACCTTGCAACATACTTTTGATAAAATTCTGTAAATATGTTAGAATAATAATGACAAAATATTTTTCAAGTAAGTGTTAATAACATTTGTTTGTTTGTATAAAATAAGGTGTTATGTTTTAATTTTCTGATCCGTATTACTTTTAGTCACAGTGATTTTAGTTTTCCTTCAAATTGTGATCATATATATATATTTTGTTAAATTGAAATTTGTGTTTTTTATTTTTATGCAAACCAAGTTATTAAATATTGTTTTGTTTTTTTTTACTTTGCAAAATAATGTAGGCTAGTTTTTATGAAAACTTTTTAGAATCTTAGGTGCAAGCCAATTAATTTTAAAAATTGCTTTTGTTAGTTTTTATTTCTTATCTGTGTTACTTTAGTTACCATGATGTTCATTTTTATGCAAGAAACTTATTAATTATTGTTGCTATTTTATTTTGTACTTTTCAATGTAATTTACTGAAACAATTTATTACAAAAAAATAGCCTAATTTGAAATATGTATTGTAAAAGATCATTTAAAAAAAACTTTAAAATGAATGTAATAATAAACAATAATAAAAATTGTGAGTTGGGCAACTATGGGGGTGGTGGAGACTACAAAGAGACATATATTTTGTGGAGTAATTGCCAATAGCATAACTTTATGAGAGTCAGGGAATTTTTACTAAATTGGTCAGGAAAAACATTTTAAAATTCAGTGGGAACCATGACATTGTTTCATAAATATCAAATCAATCAAATCATATCATATTATCATTCTTTTGTCAATATCCTTGATATGTGCTCATACCATTTTGAAGGAGAAAGGTAATACCCATTCATTGTTAAATACTGCATGCAGATAATGTTGCCCACAAAAAGGATAATGGAGAGCTAATCAGTTAATAATATATTTTATCACATCACTGTCCAAATGGCTAACAATGATTTCACACTGACAAATGTTGGTTGCTGATTGTCACGTGTACTTTTATTTTCACTGCTTTTAAAATCATTTTAATTCTGCTTTCTTGCTGCATTATCAATGTTGCACATAGTGGAATAGTGTTACAAGTATTGCAAGTAATAAACTAAGTGGTTGAGGAAAATAATATTATTGAAGTATAACACGACATTAACAATTGAGTAGTACTAGCTACTTATAGCTTAATTAAGTAGTTTAACTTTAATTAGTTAATTAAGTAGTTCTACTTAATTTGAGTAGTTCAGCTACTTAAGAACTAAAAGTTGTGTAGCACTTCTCAACAATAGTACTTTTAGACAACAGATCACTTTTTAGTCAAAATAAAAGGGCGATTTCTTTAAAAAAAAAAAATAAGAAAAATATTTCATCTGGATTTTGTTATTGTAAATAATAACCTTTGTAAATAGCTGTGACCATTTATATAAAAATAAATAATGCTTATGTTAAGGGTAATATGTACACTACTTTTAAATTGCTGTCTAAGAACCTAAGGCCTGTCCATATATATGCATAATATTTGTTGATAGATTTTTCTATTGTAAACATTTTTAATTTTTTTTTCATTGCAAATATATAGTAACTTAATTTGTGACTGTTTTGGAATGCATTTATTAAAAAAAAAAAAAAAAATAGTTGTATATAATGAATAGATTTTTTCTTTCTGCAGTGCTTGTTGATAGAAGCAAAACTTATATCTATTACAAGTTTATGTATAAAATAAATTTAAGTGTCTAGTGTATTTTATTATGAATATTAGTGTTTAAAATAAAGAGTGTTTAAACATTTTAAATTTACAATTGTAGGTAAATTTTTCTTATGATTTAAAAACAATCCAAACAATATAACAGAAAGTTAAATTAATTGCTGTTTTAGTTCCTCAGCCTATTTTAAAAACTATATAATTTTAAATACTTACTGTTGTTATATTTTGAATGTGATAATAGTAAAACGCCAAGTAGATTATGTAAAAAATCTTTCCTGACAAAGAAAAAATCTTACCTGTTAGGTTGGGTTTTCATTAGTTAAAAACAATATCTTACAATAGAGGTTGATTTTATATAGGTAAATATATTAAAATTAATTTTTGTTGTTAAATGTTTAAATTGTATTTTAAGATGAATTATGTACTTCTCTAAATAGAAAATTAAAATATGTATGTATTATATAAATATATATATAAAACTAATTGTCCTCACTGACTGACTCATTCGTTCATCAATGTACAGCCCATACCACTACACACAGAAACTTGAAATTTCACCTGTAGCTTCCTATAGGAATGTAAGCATCCTCCAAGAAAGGATTTTTCAAAATTATCCCCTTAAGGGGTGAAGGGGATTATGTCCCCTACAGATGGGATTATTAGTTTTTTCCCATTTCTTAAAAAAGTAAAGAGCTGAAATCCACCATGTGTACTAAGTACACATGGTGGTTTGTAGTTGAATGTGAAACTAAATAAAAACCATCCCTAAATTCATCCTCTAAGAGGGTA
The DNA here is from genome assembly GCA_010016005.3 of Zanna intricata. Classification (NCBI taxonomy): domain Eukaryota; kingdom Metazoa; phylum Arthropoda; class Insecta; order Hemiptera; family Fulgoridae; genus Zanna; species Zanna intricata. The sequence goes on from JAAAKQ030171619.1 coordinate 10,950, forward strand.
AAAAGGAGTTACATACACCCTCTGTAAACCGAATATTAGTTCTCCATCTTCCCTTCAAGTTAGAGGGCTGAAATTTAGCATGTCTATTGAGTACATTCTCAAAAGAAAAACTAAATTAAACTAACCAAAAATCATACTCTAATAGGATGTTAGTAGGTTGTATAGGAGTATACAACCTTTTAATATGGAATTTTTAGTTTTCTTTCTTCATGATAAGACAAAGGACTAAAATTTGGTATAAGTACATAGCAGTATGTGTAATAAAAATAAAAATTAAATAAAAATATATCTTTTAATGGAATCATCCCTAAACTCAAGTTGATGAGGTCAAAGCGTGTATCAAGTCCTACTCTTTGCAGCCACAAGTAATAAAGTTGTATCTCAGCAAGAACATAAGAGTGCATTTAGACGTTATATCTGCTCAAGAATTCTCCTTATTGCATCTGCTAATAGGTTACAGAAACTTCCCTGAGACTAATAGAAAAATTATAAGTCCAACAAATATAAGAGTCTTTTGTAACAACTTAGATAATCTCACTACTAAAATATACTGTGATATAGAACTTATCAGAGAGAAGTCTATGGTTCTGGCTACATGAGTAGTGTGCTTATTCTTACTCCACAAAACAATAAGACAGCTGAAATTAGTGAAATTCTTCTAAAACTGTTTGAAAGAACAGAGATTGAATGTAAGTCTGTTCATTCTGTTTTAGACCCAGATGAGGCTCTCCACTATCATAGATTTTTGAATACCTTAGATCCACCTGGCTTGCTAGCCTGTATGTTTTCTTCATAGTGGAAGCCCTATGATGTTACTTCAAAATCTCAATCCACTAAAATTTGCTATGGTACCAGACTCCAAGTGAGAGCCCTTCACAGAAATGTGTTAAAGGCAACTGACTGACCATGTTCACTGGTTGTGCTAAGAGGGAAGTCTATTTTCATCCCTTGAATTCCACTCGTCCCATCTGATTATCAAATTCTTTCTAAGAAATTACATATATAGATTCTAATCAGTAATAAAATGTTAATGCTAACAGCAATGTGAGCACAAGCAGTAACCATACATGATGCATAGATGAAACTGCAAGCAGTGTTGAAAACTAAAAACATAAGCAATGAATACATAAACACCAGGCGAAAGAGAAGTAATGTTTATTTTTAATGAGTCTTAAGTTCAAGCATCCAATGGTGGTCCAGGGGGGAGGGTGAAGCCCCTTGGTTAAAGATAATTTCTTTAAAAATAAATAAATTTTGAAAAAGTTTATTATTTTGTGAAGTGTGTAAATACCTTCATTTATTAAGTACTATTCTACCACCAATTTGTATGAATCTTTTCATTTTATTTTTTGTACAAGAAAGTACTGAAATTGCGAAAAATTTCAGATTTCAACAGAAATATCCATTTTGACTAGTTTTGGCATAACATCTACTTACCTTACATGTGTATTATGGCCGGCCTCCGTAGCCGAGTGGTAGCGTCTCGGCTTTTCATCCGGAGGTCCCGGGTTCGAATCCCGGTCAGGC
>JAAAKQ030171630.1:0-12476 GCA_010016005.3 Zanna intricata
AATAAAAGAAACATTCTTACCTTTACTTTTTTATCACATCAAAACGCTTTCAGGCTGAAACCCACCATCAGTGATATTTTTTTTTTTGGTTAACCTCCGGATCGCCGTTAAGGTATATCTTCAGAGGATGAGGTGAATGAATTGTAGCGTGTGTGAAAAATGCCATACCTGACTGGGATTCGAACCCGGGATCTCCAGATGAAAGGCCAAGACGCTACCACTCGGCCACTCCATCAGTGATTACATATATTTACATATATATATATAATATTTTTCCAAAATTTCTAATTTTTTATTTTCATGATTACTATTTACTTTTTTGATTATTTCCAAATTATTTTTCAAACTAGTTATATCATGCTTGTTAATTATTAAATTGTCTGCTACATTTTAGAAACCCATTTTTTTATTTTTAAACGATCTGAAATGTTCATTAAATCTATCTTTAAAGGAAATGTTTGTTTTTTCAATATATATTTTTGTGTAATAAATAATGTAATGTGTAAGGGTGAGAAAATATGTATTGGTAAAATAAATAGATCCTTTAAAGATTGATTTAATGAATATTTCAGACCATTTAAAAATAAAAATAATACGACTAATGTTAACTAAAAGAAATACTGTAATGAGAGAAGCAGTCAGTGCAGAAGAAAGATTAACAGCAACATTGAGGTTGCTTTCGACCAGTAGAACATTCAAAGATTTTAAATTTTCATGCGTAATTTTCCCCCAATCTCTACGGATTATTATACCAGAATCATGAAGAGCTATATACAAAATGTTATGAACTGAATAAATGCGTGTGAGTTTATAGTAATAAAAAACATATTTTTACCATACAAATAAATCATATTTGTTTATCTGATTTTAATTATTCCATTATTTATTTATTTAAATTCAGTTAAAGTAGATGAAATAAAACAAGTAAATTTATTTATTTATCATGGTTATTAATATGTAAAATATCCTAAAATGATTTGTAAAAAAAATGTATTTATTTTGTAAATATCAAATAGATTACATAGAGAAATTTATTAGTGTAATATTTATAAATTAAAAAAATTATAATTTTGTGGCGTAGCAGTATTTGCTGCAATCATAGTAGATAGATATGAAGTATATAAGGGAGATTGAAAATTCTTTGCTCCATTAAAATTCAGAAATGATGACCCAAATTGTGTTGAAAATTCAAGGCTCAATTTCTCTAAATCTCTGAAAAGCAATGTCTCAATAATTTTTCCAGCGAATAAACATTGTTCTTTACTCAAAAGTCTCAATTTGCTGGCTACGTTTCACCCAAAAATTTTGCAGGCAACTTCAGGTTTTGATAGTATGACATATGCCTTCTGTAAAGGATTGGTTTGTGGTGTAACCTTACTTTTTTTGTGGACTTCCTTGTTTTTAAAGGCAGTCTTTCTTGAATTACTTCAGAATTGCTTTGTTCATATTCCTAAAACAAAAATGGGAATATTTTGTTTCAGTTTCTGAGTTCTGAACAAGAATGGTTGGATATTGTAAGAGATTTTGACCTGTCTTGGAATTTTCCATACTGCCTTGGAGTGTTAGATGGGAAACACATCACGATAACTCCACCACATAATTCTGGCAGTTATTATTACAGTTATAAAGGGTCACATTGTATTGCATTGTTGCGGGTTGGTTAATGCCTTTTACGAATTTGTTATGGTTGATGTGGGAGTTAATTGAAGAGTGTCTGATGGATGTGCCATTGAATTTACAAAGTTTTATAAAAAGTTGATGGATAGTGATATTTAGATTCGGAGGGCATTATCTCTGCCAAACAGTAGGGATAAAATACGTGTATCATATGTGATGATTAATGATGATGCTTTCACATTGTCTTTTTACATAATGAAACTGTTTCCAAACAATACTCTTCATAGGAATGAATGTATATTTAATTATCAAGATGTACCTTGTAAAACGTATTTGTTATACTCGCTTCAAGATTCAGAATTTTTCATACTTCAATTAATTTAAGGCTGCAAATTGATGCACTCATGCGCATTTTTGTATTACATATCTTTCTAAGACGCAGGGCCAGGCAATCTTTCACTCTACCTCTAGAAAATACAGAGAATGGTGAAATAAGAAGGAGTGATGGAGGAATGATCATCAGTTTACGAGTCTTCATGTAACCCATTACAGACATGCTACAGAGGAAACCAAGTGCAGCTACGATTGTATTTGTCAAAGTACTTTAATAATAAGGGAAAAGTTTTGTGCCAAGCTCAAACAGCAAAACGTTTTGTACTTAGTACAAAACTTAATTTTTTATTTATTCCATTCATTAAATTTAAAAATTTAAAGAAACATTTATAAACTTTTATAGTTAGTTTTTGCCATTGATTCTGCAATTACAGTAATAATTCAATGAATTAAAAATATCATTGAAATAAATACCATATTTCAACATAATTGTAAACACAAAAAAAAGAAAAAAAATTGTAAATGTATTTTTTGAAATATTTAGAATGATTAATTAAAATAACCATACCTCACTAACAATTTCTTTATTATTGTCTCCGTCCTCTCCTTGTACTTCTACTCCATCTTCATCAAGGTTCAAACAGGATTTACTTTCTCCTTATATTTCCTGGTCCCCAGTTAATAAAAGAAGGTCGTAGTACTGGAGATAAGACTCGTACACATCTTCAGCGGAAGCTCCCTTGCACTTTTGAGTCAACATTTCTTTTTTTTTTTTCTTTTGAATGCAGTTTATGAAGAATTTATTTTTTGGATGACCAGATCTTTATCCACGTTTGGTTCAGTTTCCTTCAATTTTTCTACCATATCGGAATACGCATTGTTCCATAGATTCCTGTTGCTATATTCCTTACTTTTTATTTTCCTAAGATAGGTGTAACAACGATATAGCTCAATAAAGTCTTGAATAAACTCTTTAGGATAATTTCTCATGTCACACATTTTAAATTGATTAAAGAAAAAAATTGATTAGAAAAAACTACAAAAAAAACGAAGGACCTGACATAGCACTAGAGAAAACAGCCAACACTTCATACCGAGTACTATGCACTAAATGTATGAGTGACAAAATCAGACTTGTCTTGAATACCATGAACATGTTTGTACATGCAAAATTGTCATACAGATATCATCTGTAGGTGGATAAAACTGTATTTACACACTTATTATAACCAAAAAATATGATTAGTGTAGTGATCAACCTGTTTGTACAAATAAAATGCCGGAAATTAGTATGCACATACAAGTTAAAGTTATTTTTACAAGTTGGTCATCTTGTTTGTACAAGCAAGTATTTTAAAACATACAATCACATGTAGTTTCAATATTTGTTGACACAAATATCTTTCAGGAAGTAAGTATTTCATAGATGATAATGCATTTAGTGACTTGCTTTTTAATTCCTTATTTTTGTTTGTACATACAAGTCAGTCATACAAGATTGTACATGTTTTCAATTAACGAATGAAAACATTGGGTCTTGTGAAATAATTCTTAGTGCCATTACCTGCATGATCATTAGCAACAAATAATTATCAAGAATATGGAATAAATACCAACATGGAAACTACTCGATGATATTTATTAGCGGTCTATAGGGATCAGTCTCTTAAACCTAGCTTTAGCTGTTAGCATTTTAACCTCACTTTACAGCTTTAAGTTTGTTCTCTGATATGTACAAACTGCTGTTAACTATCTCTTTGTAAGGAGTTATTGCTGACTTACTAAGGATCTTTTACTTCATTAATAGTCCTGTGACAAGAATTCAAAGGGGCACTATTTATTTCACGCTCGCACATCATTCTATAGTGTTGTATTATATATTTTGTTAACCTAATGTATTTTAGACCAGGTTTTTATTAAACTGTGGACAGAAGACCGGCATGTATTTTAATTAGTGTGTCTTTACGTTTAGTTACTTTGCATTAAGTTCATCTTTAGATAGCACTCTACAGCTCCTTACTAATCATACAGTTGATCTATAAAAGTACTGTTATAACTATAAAAGTAAAGTTCGTTCTATTTTATTTGAAAGTGTTTTAAGATAGTAAAAACTTTAAGAATCAACATTTTTCTTTATTTGTTAATAATTAGAATTTACCTTTTTATTATTTATTTATTATTTTTCTTTTTGCATAAATATTCAGTTTAATGACTAAAAATTTTGAAATCATGTTTTTTGAGGTTGTCATTTTTTATTTAAAGTAATCTTAAGCCAAAAGTTGTGTGAGAGTGTGCATGCACGCATATGTATGTATGTGTATGTATATTAATTAGTTTTTTCTTGCTTGTTTCAGATGGGGAATAATCTGTGGATAAACACTGGTACTATTTTTGTCATAAATTTATTAATTTGTATGGTTTTTGGAGGACAGCATCAGTATGATGATGTAATTCGTCTTTCTTTACTTTTCTATGAAGCTCAACGTTCAGGACACCTTCCTCCAGACAACAGGATACCTTGGCGAGGGGATTCTGGTTTACAAGATAAAGGTGAAAATGGAGAAGACCTCACTGGTGGTTATTACGATGGTATGTATGTTGACAAATATGTTTGTGTGATGAGTTTAAATTATATTTTGGTTATTTCGTTATTGTTCTTAAAATTCATTAGCAGAGTAATTTGTTTCAATAAAAGAAAATCTTTAATTTAATTTTTAATACATCTATTGAAATCTTGTAGATTATTAGATAGTTTATTATAAATACTGAAGCATAAGATTTCTTCTTTGTTTGTGGCATAAAATTTGGCTCTTAGCATAAACAAGAATGAAATTCAAAATAAGTTGTTTTCACTGTTTCACATATAAATAACAGATAGTTTTTTGTTTTTTTAGTGATAAATTAACTTTCCTTGTGTCACTAGAAAACAGCTGATCTTGTATTAACAATCATGAACAACTTTATTTTTTGCCTATTGTGTGTGTACCACTTTGTTAGGTCTGTAATCATCTCTGAAGAAGTTTTTAGACCTACATTGTGTGAGAAGGTTCATATAGATCATATAGTTCAGTTTTGTCATGCGATGAGGTGCAAACAAAAACATGCTGAATTGAGAACTTGTGTTTCTTAGAACACTGTTATAAAGTTTATTAAAATTCCTACAGTTGTCAGAATATTATATGTAAATAATAAAAAAAAGGATGAAAAATATATTTTTATTGTACCCCAAATAGCAACTAACAAAAGACAACTCAAAATTCTAGTATTTTTTCATTCACGGTATAAATTTAAGCATATAAAAACTGTCCCAATGTTGCACAAATCGAATGTTCAGTGAAAACTGGTTTATTAAATATGTGTGATTTTGACTTAAAATTTTTTATTTTAAAAATTGTACTCTTTGAAACATTTTTATATTTTGGAACTTCTTTTCTTTTTTTTCTATATGTTTTGCATAATTTGACCTTTTTTATATTTTTATAAGTTTGCAAATGTGTTTTGTATCTAAATCATTCTATTAGACATACGTAATTAAATTAAAGTAAAACATAATAATAATATTAGTAAATTTACTACTTTACATAAAATAAATAATAATCAATATTTTGTGATTACATGTAATATATGAAAAAACATTTAATTAAAGAATTTAAGATTGCATACAAAATGGATAACAAAAAATTGAATAAGTAGTTAAATGAAAATAAAACCATAATAAATATAATTATCCAGGTGTGCGTAAAATAAAATGTGGTAAAGAAGATTGTGAACAGTTTTATATAGGTATGTCTAATAGAATAATTAAAAAAAGGATACAAAAAACATTTGCAGGTTTATATACATTCAGAATAAAAGTCAAATTATGCAGAACATATAAAAAAAAGAAGAAAACTCATGTTTAATGATTTAGATAGTATAAAAATATAAGAAATTAATTATAATAAAAATAAAACAATAGTGATGAAAAAATGACATGTAATTAAAAATAATTACAATAAAAATATTATAAAGAACAATTAATGTTTGATAAAGGCGAATGAATTAGGAAAATATTAGATTAATTGTTTAATAATACACCAACAGGTGTATAATGAGTATATAATATCTTGTAATAGCAATTCAGTTTTAACTCGGTGACTGAGAGAATAACAACTGTCTAAAAATTGTTAATATTAACTTGACACAATGAAAGCACTTGGGTGAATTTACTTGTAATAGATGTAATAATAATCAGTATTTTAAGGTAAATAATTTAAATCTATTATTCATAAATTTATTTCAGAATTTGAATTTTATACTGCTAGAATGCTAATAAATAAAATTTTTAATAATGTTACACATTATATGTACATATAAAACATTTGACAATTCTTTAGTGTTTCTCTTTCTTGCTTTAATAGCTTACTGTTCATATTTTGTGTAGTAATATATTTATTAAATTTTTTAACACTATGAAAAATTTATTTTTCTAGAAATTATTTTATCTACATTTCTTATTTAGTGAATAGTTTTATGTATGTATATATATATATATATATATAGGCGGCCAGCCAGTTAATATAGTGGTCAGCATGTGGCTTTTCATTCAACTGGTGTACGATATAATTCCTTTATTTATTTATTTTTTTTTTTTTATATCCTATGCCTTGATTGTCTTGGGCCATTTCTGCCATGCGATGTCCAGCAGCCCAATACACTTCACCCTCACTTTTTGTTGTGGTTCTAACATCCTGTAATTCAGAACAGATTGATAGATGTAGAGCTGTCATAGACCGTTGTCGACACAGTGGGCATGTTGCTGATTCGGTGACTCCAATACAATGGAGGTGTGTCTGGAGATAGTTGTGCCCTGTCTTCATTCAAAACTGTGCAGTGGCCTCAACCCTTGAAAGATCTACTGGTACATGTACCTTTTCGTCAAGCAATGCTGCCCATCGCTTTCTCCTTTAACTAAAGCCACCTAGAGTTAAAGGAGAAGCAATAGGCATCATTGCATGGGTATAATTCTTAGCAAGGGTTTGACCTATTTATCATTTCATTCTCACAATAAAAAGTTGTCTGCATAGTTTAAAATATAATGGTCAGATGAATGCTTAAATAAACAAATATTTTTAATAATAATAGAAACAATTATATTAATGCTACTGAAAACTGTACTTATATTAAATTCACTGTCTTGTTGGTTGGAATTTGCCTAAAGCCAGTCAAACTAGTCAATGCATTCGATATAAAGATTACAAAGAGCATTTAATAATAACAAGTTTTTAAAAAGTTGTACATTAAAAAACTTGTAACAGGTAGGATTCAATTCAAACAACATTAAAGCGGTTGAAGAATGTTTGTTTATTTGTTTTACAATGACCACATGGCAGCTGATTTATTCAACTTTAAATGAAACTGTACAACATTGAGCATGTTACAAAACTTGCTTAATATCTACTTACTTGCTTTAATCTTGCAATTATAATATAAGTTAGCCTTTCTTACTTGTGTTACTGCATTGTGTTGACTTTTCAATTCAAACAAATAATCTCATTCAGTTAACCTTGTTATTACAGTTTTTTTGTTTCATTTATTGATGAATTTTTTGTTTTAATTTTAAGTTTCATTGCTCCCATAAGCCAATCATTTACTGATAATTGGAGCCCCTATAAAGGAATCAGTTTCTCTGAAACTTTATGTAGGTTAATTGTAAATCACATTTAGAAACTGTTTGACAAAGATTAATTCAATCCGCTTCATTAAATAAAGTACAATAGACAGTTAATTAATAATTTTAAATGTATGTAAAATAAATTCTATGTTAATTGGAGATAAGTTTTGTAAATTTTAATCTTGTTTGATTCATTTTTTTTCTTTCTTTTGTAGTGATCAATTCAAAAAATAGAAGCTTCCAGTAATGGTAGTTGTGTAGGGTTCATGATAAATTTGGATAATTTTTTTTAACAGATTTGATTATAAATTTGAGAACTAATAAAATTTAAATCCTTGACTGATAAAACATTTGATTTAGGTATTTTAAAAGCTCTTCAGAAAGACAGATGGAAGCACTTCACTGAAAAACTTGATGGAGTAAAACATCTCACCCAGATTACAGGCTATCTACCCACATTCACATAAAACACAGAACAAAAGTGCACACAAAGATAAGAAATATATAATGCTAATCGATAACAATAGATTACCGACCTACATTAACCAACAATGCTTTCATTAAAAAAAGCTTATTGTGTCAATTTGAAAACAACAGACAAAACACAAAAAATTAATTCACACACTTACAAATAAACTGGCCCAGGAGTACACAAACTGAACAGCATTGATTGGAATTTAATTTGAAGTCAACAATTAATTACCTTTGAAAGTTCTGTGGAAGAAAATGTTCATCAATTTAAAACTGAGTTCTTTAATATTTGATAATTTTAAACTGTTATCACATTTCATCACATTGTTCTACAAATGATAAAGGAACTCTTGGTAGTTTCAGCAGGTTTTTCTCTGAGCATAAATAATTAAGTGGACCATTGAACTTTTCAGAAGGATGAAAATTATTCAAACTGATGTTTTTTATTTTGATTCTTTTTTAAAAATAAATATAATCAGTTATAAAATAACCGGAGGTTGATAAAAAAAATGGAAGTGAATGTAGGATAGGAAGTTTGGTTTTAGTAAAGGAAAAGAAACCATCAGACTAATAAGGCTGGTTAGAGAGAGATATTTAGAGAGAGAAAAGGAATGAGTCTGTGTTTCATAGATTTAGAGAAGGCATGTGATAGATTCAAATGGGAGAAAGTGATAGAGATTCTTATGGAGAAAAAAGTAGAATAGAAATACAGAAGGTTAATTAAATGATTATATATGAGGCAAATAACACCAATGAAAGTAAATAAGAATATCATTGACTGGGAGGGTCTATGTCGAGGTGTTAGGCATGAGTGCTGCCTATACTATAAAATATTTACATTGAAGGTATGTTAAGGAATATATTAAAAAAAAAAGGAAAGAAGAAATAAATATAGAAGGATGAAAAGTAAGATGCATAAAGTTTGCTGATTATCTGGTAATTCTAGCTGATGATGATATTTATGCACTTCAAAGATTATTAGCAGTCTGTGAAGAAGGAATGAAAGAGTATGGAATGAAAATAAATATAGGGAAAGCTAAAGTAATGAAAGCAAAAAACAAAGAGATTTTAGTGGTGAGGACAAAAGAAGGAAGAATTGAAAGAGTAAAACACCAAGATATTTAGTAAAAAATATATTGAGATATTTGGAAAGAGTGTAATAAAAATAAAAGGAAAGATGGCATCAACAAAGAATTACTATGTAGTAAAAGTCTGGACTTACACTCTTGAGAAAGAGGTTAGCCAAATTCTGTCTATGGAGTGTCTTATTGTATGGAAATGAATTATAGATGATAAAAAAAAAAGGAAGAAGGACTGGATTGAAATGCGACTTGAAGAAAGATAGAAAAAATAAGGTGGAGGAATAAAGTGAGGAATGAGGAAGTAATGAACAGGATTAAAGAAGAAAGAGCATTTATGCAGGAAGTATACAAAAGAAAAGAAAATTGGTTCAGACATGTGGTCAGAGGAAGTTGAATCTTGACGACTGCATTCTTCCAATGCAGCTTGCTCTTCTAGTCAGTAGAAGGAGAAAGGAAGTGAGGAAGAAAAAGGACAAAGTTAATAGATGAGGTGAAGGTAGGAAACTACAAAGAGAAATGGATGGAGACACAAGGGGTGTAAAGGATATGCTAACAGGAAGAACACCAGATAATGATTATTTTTTTTTCTTTACCTCCGGAACCACCATCAGGTTATATCTTCAGAGGATGAGATGAATGAATTGTAGCGTGTGTGAAAAATGCCATGCCTGACTGGAACTCGAACCCGGGACCTCCAGATGAAAGGCCGAGATGCTACTACTCCGCCATGAAGGCCAGCACCAGATAATGATGATATACAATATGAGTCCTCATTTATTTGTGGGGAAGTGCTTTCTAAAATTTTTTGATAAAAAAAAACCTATTAAATTGCATTATTTCTAGATGTGTTTCAAACCTAAAAAAAACATGTATTAGTAAATTTTCCAATCCGGGTCACTTCAAGATACAGCAGATCTCAATATCTTTCCTCGTTTCATTTGATTTTTTCAAATTTTTAATAAAATCAGTTCTTATAAACCAGGAATTAACAAATTTCACGAATACAGATTACACTTCCTGAGAAAAAATGATACAAATATAACAGTAACAAACATATATTTGCATGTACAAAAACCGGCATCTTAAATTTTTGTAACCAAAGACTAGTACTTTAGAATTCAGGAGATTTAAACTTGTCAAGAAATAGAAAAATTTGTTGGGATTATTTCTAACAGTTATTGGTTGAGTATTGTTTTAATTTATTTTCAAACATAAGGCCCTCCAACATTCTTGGATAGGTGGCAGTCAGATGAAGTATAATAGACTTTTACAAATCAGTTATTTTCTCTGTATTTTAAATTATTGGTATTAGTATGATATTTATTAAAAGATCCTTTTGAAATATCTTTGCATTTGAGACATTATTCTAGACTCATAAAGAAAAAGACTCATAAATTTAAAATACAGTTCTTCATACAAGTATTTAACAACTTGTACTGGGAGCAAATTGGCTTGCATGAGTCACTTTGTTTCATGTAAAGATAATCGTAAGGGCTTTTATTGTGTTTAGTAATCCACTCCTGACCTCTAACCAGCATCCCAAATTTAACCCTAAAGGATAGAAAAGAAAAATCTACGCATCATAATTGTTTTACAGTTCAGCCTTAGAAAGATAAAAAGACAGAATTCTAAGGAAAAATAAACTAGAATTTATTTTAGTACATAAGCTCTCAACATGTACTGTCCCATCAAAATACAAATGTAGTTAGATTCCAAGGAACTAAATAGACGCTTCACTTGTTTGAATAACAATTAATTTTTAGTGGATTAATATTTTTTGAATAATTATATCAAAACTGAATTGAATCTATTTTCTAAATATTTAAATTAAGTCAGTTGAAAAATAATTACTTGGCTCATCAGGTACCAGATAAGTCGAGCTAGAAGATTGCTGTTCTTATTTCAGAACTCATCACCTGCATTTTTAATTTTCTTGTTATAATTATCAAAGGTAAGAAGATTTTCAGAGTAGGCTACTAAAGTAAGATGCTTCAATATGGAACTTTGGGCCACACCTTATATTTTTCAGAATAAAATTATTTACAAATTAAATTTTTAGTAAATTGAGAGTATCTAATAAAAAGAATTTTATAACACTTAAAAGTCCCTCTGATGGCCAATGTACAGACATAGTTGACCGAAATATATTGCAAAAGCATATCGAACAAATGAGATAGTTTAAGGAAAACTCTGATCACTGTATGCCTTGGTCTAAAGTATTAAAAAAGACCATTAAATAATCAACCAGCTCATAGTAGTGGATATTTCCTGCCTGAATGTGTACTAAGAATCGAATAATACTTGTAGCTTATCGCAGAAAGCCTGCAATCTTGTATGAATCACTCTCTCAAAATGTGCATTTTCCTAATTCAAGGCAATAGAGCTATAATTTTCTAAATTTTCTGGCTTCCTTTATTTTCTAATATGGAAATAAAGTTGTTGGTTTAAACAAACTTAGGAATTTATTGGTGCATGTAGAAATGCTTATAAGATATATAAGAATTTTTACCAACTAAGCTAACATATTACCTTAACTTCACAATACTTTGAACTTTTTGGTCATGAGCCATCTCAGCCTGGTGTTAACATGTATTTAGTAATTTGTAGCCAGTGTAAGTCTGGTTAAAATAAAATTTATTTTCAATGTGCTCTGTTCGATAAAGTAATATAAAAAAAAATTGTTGTCGTTTCATTTTTGTGTATTAATAATTATTTTGTTTATATAAAGTTATTACATTTTTATTTTATTTTGTAGCTGGTGATTTTGTAAAATTTGGTTTTACTGTCGCAAGTACTACAACTTTACTAGCGTGGGGCTGTTTATCATATAGAGATGCATATAAGGCGGCAGGTAATTATTAATAAACCATCACATAGTTCCTTTTTAACTTGTTTATATGATACTAAAGGTTTAATGTTTTAATTGTTTATTTAAGTAAATATTAGTGAAATTTGAATTCTGTTTTACACTGATCGTCATCCATTTTACATTATCTTCAAATGAATGACATGTTAAATGAGTGAGTTAAAAAACTGTGAGAAGACTGTTCAGTGGGCAGCAGCAATAGCACACTTGGGATCCAGAAACATATTTCACTGAGTATGTTAACTCATTGGTATCATTGGCATTAATATATTTGTATTATTGACTCTAAATTAAGTAATAAATTCAGTGGCAAAAATTACACACACATGCAAACACTCATCCATATATATATATATATAATGTTTTATTTTTAACATTTTGCCCCAACCATGGTTCCCAGATACGTAATCCCAACCACCGGTCTATGAGACCGGAACTTTGATTTTGATTTATT
>JAAAKQ030171663.1:1719-12475 GCA_010016005.3 Zanna intricata
AGATTCGTGTAAGATTCGGTCATACTCAAATCGGTATTACAACATGATAACTCATGTTATAATGGTAGTCCATCTTTCTGTAAAAGCAGTTTTGCTCTATAATTTTAAGAAAATCTATGAAATTTGTAATAATTTGACTAAAATAAATAAAAAATGAATTTGACTAAATAAAATCGGACATGAAATATCTACTTTTTGAGACTTTAATTGCTTTTCATGGTAAATATGAAAATTCTCAAGACTCCATACTCTCTTTTACTATCTTTTCACTCTTAACCTACTTAAAAAGGTAAAAACCACGCTTCATCTTAATAAAATACATTTTCTAAAACACGCACACTCCTCAAATGAAATATTTAGGCTATGTACATGAAGTCGTCTACAAAATCATGTTTTTACACTATTTGAATTCGATATGAAGGTAAGTTTTTTGTAATTTTTTTTATAACCTTGTGAATAACTCTGACCGTATGTCAAATCTGTCGAAAGAAATTTCCCTATTACTCCTTCTATGGAACAAAAAGCCGCTATTACACACTGTCATCATGAAACACTGTCTCGATCCTTTGTATTTTCTTGGTTAGAAGGTGAAGAACATCCTGTTTTCCTCAACTCAAACATAGTATCCTGTTTTCAATATCTTTGACAGTGAAAGAGAATTTAATTCATTAATTTACAATTGAAAAATTATTGTTTTATAAGTGATTTTTTTTCTGGTATAATTATTGTAATTTTCTTGATAAAAAACGAGCTCCCGTTGGTTTTTTTTTAACTAGATGATTAGTCAGAATAATTATGAATAAGGTAAAACTGCATTCACCTCTTCTAATACGAAAAAATCTGAATCTATCTAAATTTTCATCAATCGTTCGATCAGTCGTCTATCTAATAATGTTGCTGATAATGTTCTTTATACCTACAATAAAGCTAAGTAATTTTATTTATTGATCTAATATTTTTTAATTACATCCCAAAATTCTGGTTAATAATTCTTTAGCATGCTTTGATGACAGCTAACGAAATATTTGACCGAAATAATAATTTTTTTTACGAAATCGTTTATAAAAAATAAAAATAAACTTCTTACACTTAAAACTAATTTATTTAAAAAGAGCATTAAGTTACAATTACAATTAATTATTATCATTATTTTAAATTAATGATAATAATACAAACTCACCTGATTGGTCTAGTGGTAAACTCGTAGTTGTTAATCAGTTAATTTCGAAGTCGAAATTCTCAGGTTCAAATCGTAATAAAGGTAAGGTTTCATTCGAATTTTAATACTAGATCGTGGATATAAGTGTTCTTTGGTTGCTGGGTTTCAATTTATCAAACGTCTCAGGATTGGTCGGCCTGAATTCAAGACTACAAATTTACCGGTACAAGTTACACTACACTGATAAGTCGCTAATGACTTTAATCGTTCATGCGACTATAAATAGAAGTATTAAAAAAATAATAATAATACTTTTTAATAAGTCACAATTTTCCAATTATGAATACATTGCGTTATTAAAAAATCAACAATTAGCAACTTCTTAATTTAGCTTTAATTTCAAAAAAGTTGGGTAAATTTGTAAAACAAATTTAAAAATTATATTTTTATTTTTCATAATTTAAAGAAAAGTAGTTTTATTGTTTTTAAAAGGTTTTACTTCTATTTAAAATACGAGTTAAACCACTACCCGTTCAAAACAAAGCCGTTTATAACACAATGAAAAAGAAAAACAGTATCACGATAAAAATACAAAAATAAATTGAAAAGGAAACAACGTAGGGACTATCTCATATTAGTTGTAAGGAAGCAAGTATAGACAAATAAATTTATAAACATGAAAGTTTTTTCTTTTCCTTATACCCCCGCGCCGGACCCACATTTAAGTAATGCACAGCGCGGAGGAGTGTCCTTTATTTTAACGGCCCTTTTCGCCTACCGGCATAACGTCCGTTATAGCAGATCGAGCTGCGGGTTGGATCTTCTTTTTAGTTGCCTACTCTAGCGAGAGAAACCATCAACGGTTCTCCCCATAGTTCGGGTTTTTTCAGTGCTCTGCCTCTAACCAGTCATCTCCGGTGAAGGAGAGTTCCGGCCGGGACTCCGGGCTTTAACATTACCCCGAGCACATGGTGTTCCTGATCACTCATCGAAAGCGGCCCTCCTCAGCGAGCAGCGATATACTGAAAACATGAGAGCTTAGCTAGACCTAATTTAACGCTCACCAATTTTAACTGTGTTAAATTTTCAATGATTATAATAAATCCTCTTTAGATTATATTTAAATCGATCTTTTTTATTTTATTTTTACTGTATCTCAATGAGAATGTTTTTACAAATTACATTTTTTCTACTTAGTTTGTTTTCACTCAGGTATTTTATAGAAATATACTATTGTAGTATGATAATATAAAAAAATGTAATAAAGAAAACATGTCTTATCATAGAAATAATACGATTAAAATTTTTACTGTTAAGTTCTTGTACATCCGTTTCATCATGTGAAACGGATCATTTATCGAATTTCAATACTCTAGACCAAAACTTATGATGAAATTGTATACCATTTCACACAACGTTTTATTTTATTTTTCTCGGATCGCGATGTCTTATTTTATTTTTTCATATGAAATATCTTTTCTAAAAGTTTCCATTCTCCTTTAAAATAAATGTTTTTCTACATAACCCTTTATCTATGACAGTACAAATTTAGTTGAGCATAGATTACAATTATAAGAGTAGTAAATAAATCATTGCTGTATTTTACATTTTAAAAATTTCCTTTTCAGTTTATTTGTTTAAAAGTCTATTCGGTTTTTATACCGTTTATTATCTCTATAAGTTCTATTTTTAGATTTTTAAAACACATAAAATGTTTATATACTATAGGTATTCCATTTTTTTTGTTCTTCTAATAACACTACATGGAATTATTTCAAATTAAAACTATCATATAACACTTATTCATTACCATTGTCCTACCCGGTACAAGTACTTAAAAATAAACAATCCTTAAAATAGAAGCCCTATATTATCTTATAAAAGAACTAATATCACCCTTACTCCATTAGCGGAAGATTTTTTTTAATCGGTTATTAATATTCTTAAAATGAAGTTGTGTTTTCCGTATTATTGTTTTCCTGATTGTGATAATCGTTACTTTATTTCGTTTTCAAACTGTATTGCCAAATTCATATTGAACTGATGATTTCAACGATATCAGATTTTTCGCAAAACGCCTGTAATATTTCAAAATAATTTTTTTTGTAAAAACAAATTCATGATGTTTAAAAAATCGTTTAATCGAATGGGATACTCGGCAAAATTATAAATAAGAGTTAGATAAATAAATTGTTACATTATCAAATTTTATCGCTGTCATTATTTTGTATACCTATCTGAATGTTGTTTTTCCAAAATCTCCAGAAGTTTTCGTACCAGTAAAAATGAAATTGAAAACGATATACATGTGTTGTTTTTTTTAATTTTTCGTAGAAACAATGATGAAAGTAATGGTTTAATTAAAGTTCTAAGATTTTTTTTTTATGAAACAGGATCGCTTAGATGACGCTTAGTATAATTAAGCTTACTTTTATATTTTTGGCAATTGCTTAAACAATATGTCAGATTGTAATATTAATAGTACTTTATCCTTTAAAAATAATTACACATTTCTCAGTAACTGCTTTTCCCAACTGCGTGAAACTTTACCACGTATAGGTGTTATCAGTTAATCTCCCTTTAAATTATACAGTATGAAATAATTTATTACAAAATAAAT
The DNA here is from genome assembly GCA_010016005.3 of Zanna intricata. Lineage (NCBI taxonomy): Eukaryota > Metazoa > Arthropoda > Insecta > Hemiptera > Fulgoridae > Zanna > Zanna intricata. Next base: position 5,499 of record JAAAKQ030171663.1, read on the forward strand.
TAGTTACTGAATATGCTACAATTAAAACTTCCCGGGTGTACAAAAAAAGAATATCGGGGTTTAAAAGTTATTTAATATTTCTTAATTTTGACATAAGTAATTAATCACAAATAAAATGAAAGAGTAATTCTTTCAGTTTTCCGTACAAGTGTTCAATGTGATCATCATTTGTCACGCGGCACAAATGCAAATAATAGTAGTTAGTCCCATATTTTAACTAGCATTTCTGGATTAATGGAAACTATAACTGTTTCAATCCTGGGCCAAAAATCGGGTAATCAATAGGTAATGGAGGCACATACACAAAATCCTTTATAATACTCCTTTACCGTAATAAGATCAGATTGGATGACGTTAAAGGTCATCGTTAACAAGCTCTATCATTGGGTCTATCCCGACCAATCCAGCGATTGGGGACATTATTCGACCAGTCCTAAACGGAGTTATACCAGTGAGGAAGTGTAACATATTATTTCCAAATAAAATTCTCTGGTCCATTTTGCAGTTGAAGAAAGAACATATCTCTACGCAGCAAGCGTTAGCAGTTCCAGTTACGCTTGCTTAAAAACAACGGCTCTTAAGGTATATCGCAAGAAAATATTTAATTTTTGGGAGTTCCTTTCGTATTGTTTATGGGTGTTAACTCATATACAAAACGGATATGAGTGTCAACCCTTCCACCGAGATAAAATATTGACACATTACTAAATTCAATATCTTTAAGAAGTCATCGTATTTATGCTTCAACATTTCGATCTGGAAGTCGACACGCACAGCGTATTCGGTGGGGTTAACTATATTTACTAAGATTTAGATCTTAGATCTCTCGAAATCGGCTGATTTGCGAAGACGAGTTTAACCATTAGACCATCCTGATGGGTTAGGAAAGGCTCCCTGATACACTCAACATTTTCTTTAGACAGTCTCGGTTTTCCATACTCTTCTCTTTGCACAGACATCCAATCATTTCAAAGTGATTATGTAATCGACGAATGTTATTATCAGATAGAGGATAACCATTAAATTTTCTACAGAACGCATGTTGAACTGTAACTAAAGATTCACATTTTGCGCACTACAAAACACAGAAAGTTTTCTGTTGAGAAGTTGCAACTTTGCTGGTTGCGCTGTAAAGCAGTGATTCCTATCAAGATTAATAGGAATCAATCTTTGATATATTGATTCTTTATCTTTGACTATGCGCGCAACTAAAACTCTCTAGTATTGTCTATAACGATAAGCGAGTTAGAGAGAAGATTAATAATTAATTTGTGTTTTACCCTCCGCTTTGACTAACAGGATCCATATCGTCATGGTAATCTCCTGTTTTGGTAACAGATTTAAATACTAGAAGCGCGTTCTTGACAAAAACAATTTCGTAACCGGCATGATAATGCTGCCTTTAGAAATCGAAGCAGCAAGGTAGCAGTCAGAGCCGTTAATCCACGATATTGGTTTTTTTGTGATTGGTGTATTCGTCCTCGTGTAAATTATAGGTATATCTTAGTTATAGTATTCTTTAATAGCTCTTAACTATTTTATCGTAGTCTCAGTTTTCAGTTTCCTACTAAAAGATTTCTACTATTTGTAGGTTTTTTTTTCCATTTAAACCCCATATTTCTGATAACGTGCCGTAAAGACCAAAGGTTTCCTTAAATTCTATTTTCTCTATTACTACCGGTAGTAACGATCGAAGAGTAACGCATTGACCTTTATCAATGTGAAAATTATAATTCTTTTCATGAATGACGCCTTTGTCATTCAACAGAACTTAACAGTTACAGAAGTTATTCTGTTATAATTTTTTTATAAGTGTTAAAGCCTTTATCAAGATTAGGAAGTTAAATTTTTTGAACTTTACTGAATGAAATTCCCGTTGCTTGGGCGATCGAAGAGTAACGCATTGACCTTTATCAATGTGAAAATTATAATTCTTTTCATGAATGACGCCTTTGTCATTCAACAGAACTTAACAGTTACAGAAGTTATTCTGTTATAATTTTTTTATAAGTGTTAAAGCCTTTATCAAGATTAGGAAGTTAAATTTTTTGAACTTTACTGAATGAAATTCCCGTTGCTTGGGCGTCACGTTTCTGAACTTATTTAAGAAGGATTGTTTCCCTTATGCCTCCTTTGTCATAAAGTTAAAAACATTAAACACGAGTTTTCTAATCTGGCGATGGGTAAGTTTACTCCCCACCAATTATTTTCTTGTATACTCCTACACTTTCCCCCCTCATGATAATAAAGTTCATGATAATAAAGGAATTATAATACTATTCTACCTTAAAATTTTTGTATAAAGAAATAGAATCCGTTTACAACAGAAAAAATAAAAAATAAAACATTGAAACGTTGTCGATAATTTTAATAAACAAAACATGTCACGGTATTTCCACAAAACTAACATAGTACACGTACACAGGTTTACTCACTTATAAAGACATAGTAACAAACACACTACTACAGAGAAAAATCAATTGAATGAATCCATACACACCCACCACTGAAAATTTGTTAACCTCTATGAAAACGCTTCAAGGAAAAACGTATTGTCGTTCTTTTTTCAAAAATATTTATTGAAATTCAACACTTTTATTAATACGAATGATTTTAACTACAGCATCTAAAGAAAAAATCTGATGTGGACACTACATGACATCCTTGTACGAAAATCCAATAATAATACGATTTTAAATTATAATTTTTAATATTAAATAATCAGATGTTTCACCAAATCTATTACATATACACATTTTTAAAGTCCATAAAATTTTATTTCACTTATTACTTCTGTTTTTTCTCATTTTTTTTTTAATTATCATTATTATTATTATGAATTATTATTATTTATTGTAAATGTTTTTTTACAATCACGGGTTAATAAATCAATATTTGTAATTAAAATTGAAAAAAAAAAGAGTTAAAAAACAATAGGACATGAAGCCTGATACGAACTGATGTGCCTTTCCTTATAAGATCCAGATGTTTCCATTAATTAAAATTTTATTTGGTTATAAATCTGGAACCAAGGAAAATAAATAACATTTATTTTTTAAAAACTCTCAATGAGGGCTTATTACTGCAATTAAGAAAATCTCAAAAATCAACATTTTTTTGGGATTTCGGGCTTTTTTTGGACACTTTTGATCCGTACGATTGAAATCAAAAGAGGAGGTGCACAACTAGACGTTACAACAATCCTAAATCTAAAATTTCAACATTCTGTGGCTAATTGTTTTTGAGTTATGCGAGATACGTACATACATACATACATACTTAACAGACATCACGCCGAAACTAGTTAAAATAGATTCAGGGATGGTCAAAACGGATATTTATGTTGAAACCTGAAAACCGAAATATTTCGCGATCACAATATTTCATTTGTTTCATACAAGAAAGTTAAAACATACTTTTTTTATAATTAAAAGTAGATTTTATTTTTATAAAATACAAAAAGAAATATTAATCCAAGAATGTCGTTTTATTAATTAAAATAAAAAAACAAATAATGATAAATGTTGCTTAACAATAAATAGCATTGGATAATTTGATATGATTATTCTATAAAAAGATGTACCGCTAATCAATGTTTGCCTGAACAATGTTTCGGGATGACAATCAGATTAATTCCAAATTTAGTTTAATTTATGTTAATACAAATGAGTTACCCGTGTTATGATTGTTCTTATAGTTTTAATTAGACAAATTAAAAAACTTCTGTCAACGCTCAGATTCACCTTTAACGGCAAACTTTTCATAAAAAAAAGCTATACTATACATTAGCTATTACTTATTTAAAATGAGAAGTTTACGAGTAATTATTAATTATTTATAATTGGTTTTCATTGTAAAATTGTAAAAGCTAATTAGTTTTAATTAGTATCATACTTATTTATTTTATAAGCGATTCATGGAGATGAATAATAATAAATTAAAAAATGTAATATCATTTAAAAAAGTACATGAAAAGAAGATATAGAATGAACCAGAACTACTACTAGATATCTTTAGTTGATCAAAAATTCAATAATTTATTCAGTGAACTGAATAAATTTACCCAAAGATCTTTTTATGCTATACTTAATTTGAGAAGTTCATTATTTTCAATTGTCTCATCCGAACGATATTAAAATTCCAAGAATTTCAATAGGGTTTAATTTTATCCTTGAAGCATAAATCAGGGCGAAATTGTTTTCTAGTTATAAATAAAAAAATGAAGGACCTATATTTATTTATATATATATATATATATATATATGCAGGGTATATCACGAAATTTTCCCGGAACTTTAATTAACTATTCTACTCATGAAAATAATGGAAAAAGTTCATAAAAACATGTTTCTTAAAATGCTTTGTTCGTGAGTTACAGGTTGTAAAACATTTCCTCAGATTTCAGCTATCGCGGTAAATGAGGTCTTACTGAAATTTTAGGTCGTAAGTAAAAAAATTTGTAATTTCTTATGGTTTTTGGCTTAAAAAATTGAATAAATAAGATCCCAGAATCCTGTATGCTGTAGTTTTTGAGAAATCTGGGGTAAAAACCAATAAAGTGGGATAAAAACCCCTGCTTGTATGTTTGCTTTGTTAAATGGGGATAATAAACACATAAAAGTTGTAAACAAAAGTTATAGAGATTTTTGTAGAGAATTCTGAATGGAACATTGTAAAATAATTTTAATAAAACAAAGAAAAGTAGAAAAACTCTAATTTTATTTAGAAACAGTAAACTAGACCAAAGTGCATCATTTGGACCTGTTCATAATAAATTTTCAAAAATAAGCCATTTCCTACATATCTCTTGATTTTTATGTTTTAAGTGAATGGAAACAGCACAAGAGATTTGAGGAGACGCGCTGGAAATATACACTGCGTCTCAGCGCTAGGATAAAATCTTCAAACAACTTCTGCGATTCTAATTGAAGAAAGAGCAAGCTCTTATCACGACCAAGTATTATGAACGATCGGAACAATTGATAGTGAAGGAAGGTCCCCTTAGAGAGAGAGAGATATAGAGAGAGAGAGAGAGTTCATAAATATATATATATATTTATGAATTTTTTTTTTATATTCACTTGTAGATCAGTCCTAAATGTTTTTGCTTTTCTTCATTGGGCACTTTAAATATAAACAGAAATAGTGAAGGTTTCCATGAAAAACTTGTTCTGAGACCGTTCCTCAGAATCATGAGCTGATCATTTTCAGCGTACAATCTAATTTTCCATTTCCTCTATTACCAGTCCGTTTCTTCTATTACCAGCTAGGGTTTAAAATTCCTAGTAGTTCCTATTTAATTCTTTTTAAATCATTTATAATTTTTACTGTTTTCCAACCATTCTTCTCTGCACTTTCTACTGATCTTTCTATCTCAGTTTTAATCAATCAACTTTTTTACTTTTACGAGATCTCTCGGCTAATTAGCTTTCTTATTTTTAATTTTTTTTTTATTATCGATTTTTCTTCTATTGACGTTCCTCATTACTTCATTTTTCAATTTTTTTTGTTCATTTCTTCTTTCCGGTTAACAGCCATTAAGCTGTTTGGACTAGCTCTCCACTCTTCTCTCTTATCAGCTTTTCTCTTTAGTTCCCAGTACGAATTACAGTTCACATCATCCATTATCTGTTTTATGAACTCTAAACATGGTCTTCCCCTACAATTTTTCCCTTCCACCATTCCTTTTATCACCCTTTTAACTAGGCCTTGGTGTCTAAGAATGTGTCCTATTAGTTGCACTCTTCTTCTTTTCAATTGTTTTAGCAAGCTTCTCTGTTCATTAGCTCTCCTAAATACCTCCTCATTGGATACTTTTTCTATCCAACTTATCTTCAGCATCCTTCTGTAACACCACGCTTCAAAAGCCAAAAGCCTCCTTTATTCAACTTCACCAGTTGTCCATGACTCACTACCATATAATGCAATACTCCATACAAATGTTCTTAGTAAATTCTTTCTTAACTCAAGGCTAATATTACTTGATGTAAACATATTTTTCTTTTTGTAAAAGGCAGTCTTTGCCTGATGTATTCTGTTCATTTAACCTTCTTCAATTTCTTCTGTCCCACATATCAAACGCTTTCTCTTTCTCTATTTTTTATTGTTCATATGTCACAATCATATATAGAAAAACATACATAAGATACTTTCTGAAGTTTAATTACATTTTTGTTGTTTTTTCTCCTAAACATTTCCTTAACTGCTATTCTACTTTTATATTTTATTTTCATATTTTTCAATTTTGTGCTAAATTTAACTTATTACCACCACTGTTCTATTGTTCCCAGTTTTTCTTTCTTTTTTTATAAACGTTCATTTGGTCATTTACACCTTTACTTATTATTTTTTTCTTAATTTTCACTTTCACTCATTTTAAAAACACGTAAATTAAAAGAAATTGGTGTTAATAGTCATTTTTGCATTCCAATTGAAAACAGTTATAAATAAAATACTTTATTAGAATAATTGTCAAATCAACTTTTCTCATAACATCAAATACTTTAAATTGTTTTTAAATCAAATCGTTTATTGACATACTTATTCCCTTGTTAATAATTGTATTTTTAACAATTTTCAACAAAAATATTTCTTCGTTTTTTTTCAGTTTATTGTTTTTTTTTTTTTTTAAGATCTTATTTTGGTTGTTTAATCATTTTATTTCATCTGTTTTTTGTAAGAATGTAGTTCAGCTTGTACAAACTTTAATTTTTGTTTAAACTAGGTTCAGTTCCAGAATCACTATATGCATAAAACATCCCTTTTATCAATATTAAAAAAATAATAATTCCCAAAAAAAACTTAGTTTAAATCAAAGCATAACTTACGGTTTTCCATTATAATTACGTAAAAATTTTATAATATATATAAAAACTACGATATTCACCAATTTTTCAAAATTGCCGGCTTCCCAGCCGAGGGGTAGCGTCTCGGTTTTTCATCCGGAGGTCCCGGGTTCGAATCCCGGTCAGGCATGG
>JAAAKQ030171674.1:0-12475 GCA_010016005.3 Zanna intricata
TAGTCTTGTACAATCTCAGGTCGACCACTCCTGAGAAGTGTGGTTAATTGAAACCCAACCACCAAAGTACACCGGTAACCACGATCTAGTGTATTCAAATTCGTATAAAAATTTTAGATGACAGGATATAAAATTTCTTTAGATGACCTCTCTCTTTATCTGTTTAGCCTCCGGAACTACCGTCAGGTATTACTTCAGAGGATGAATGAGAATGATGTGTATGAATGTTAATGAATTGTAGTCTTGTACAATCTCAGGTCGATCTCTCCTGAGAACTGTGGTTAATTGAAACCCAACCATCAAAGAACACCGGTATCCACGATCTAGTATTTAAATCCGTATAAAATATTTTATCTTTACTAGGAATCTTTAGATGACCTGATATAAGACAAAGTTACTCTTAATTGTGCCATAACCATTCTAAATTATAATAATCATTCTTTTGCTAAAAACAAAAATTTTCAAAAGAGTATGAATTACAAGGGACATAGAAATGAGAAGGCACAATATCTACTGCATTTTTTACTAAGTAGATTATTGGTTTGTTCAAAGATGTTCCTAATCCTTTGACAGATAGATAATATTCATCCTCAAAAGTGACACCTTCTCTCTGAATACCATCGCGACTAACTGCATAATGAGCATTACTCTCAAATAAAGCATCTCTTAATTACTTCCATTTATACCTCGATGTTTTATACTTGACATAGTCGAAAGAAAAAATTGAATGAATAGTGTAAAGCAGAAAATTAATGTTTCACTTTCTGTAAGAAATAATACATCACTGTCACTCCTTTGAAAGGGAAGAGAGAAATTATTTATATTTTACGAAAACAGAATTTTATAAAAATTTGTGTACAGCTACACTCCATTGTAGAAAAATTTAAGATAACCGTACTCGTATGAAGAATAACTGGATAAACCGATTTTAATGAAATGTGACACCAAAAATTGTGTATATTGAGCAATTTATTGCTAACAATTTTGGTTAAATATCTCCAAGAAGTGGGATAAATAAAAGTTTATATGGGATAAATAGTTTCTTTGAGGCCAATTTTTTCAAAATTTTGTAAACGTAACCTCACTTTATAGCTCAGCATATGCGTACATGTATATTACCATTTTTAAAAAAGTTTTCCCAAATTCTTCCCTTCAAAAGAAAAATAAAAAACTGTATTTTTATTTGTTTCATAATTTTTACCAAATTTCGTTTATTTATTTCTAAGCGTAGTAATAGTGTAAGTGCCCCAAAAAAATATGTTTTGGGCGCAATATTGCTAGTGGGGAAGCCGGTCAACGTTTAGAAAAATCGATTTTTTTTTTACATTTTTTAAGCTTTTTTCATATATCATTAATTTTACACTATACAAATAAATAACCAACGACAGTAAAGTACAACAAGTATTGTCATAACGTTTTCTCTCTTAAGCTCTAACAAAACTTATAACTTTTATATTTCTCTTATTCTACTAATGAATTTAGAAGCTGATTAAATAGATTTTAAAGAAATTTTGTATTTACGAAGCCTTGCAGATTTCTAGTTATAAAAAATATTAATATAATACCTGATCCCGATTAAAAAAAGATAAATAACATCAAGAAAGTTTGCTAAATAAAAGTGATCTTGCACTTACTACATTATATGCTAATTATATCTTTTGTATTACTTCTCTGGTATAGTGATTTATAGTAAAATTCCTGCCAAATTTCTCTTTCATAAAACTCGTGTAAAAAATTAGTAAAAACAAGTATAAAAGTAAAATTAGTAAAATTAAGCTTATCGGAATTCAATATGACGTATTTAATAGTAGTAATGAAGGGGTATAACGGAGCCATCACATATTAATAAACACTATGCATATAAATTTCATCAGTAATGCATTAATGCATCGTTACACATTAAAGAACGCTTAAATAGTTAATTCTTTATGAATTACCATTTAAACTCTCAGTGAATAAATACTCTATAACTGTTTTGAATAATCTTCAGAAGATTTGTTTGATATCCATCACAGATTATAAAGGACTTCTTTATTTTCAAGCATGTACGTTTAATTACACATTAATATATATAGAACATTTGAACTACGTTCCATTTAACCATGAATTCGTAATAGAAGCAATACGTTTGATTTATGTTACATGGACTTTGTATGAAGATGTAAGTTTACATAACAGCTACAAGGATAATGGTGCATATTTATTATTTTAAAATGGTAATTACAGCATAAAGGTTAGAAGTCTAAAATTATATTTTTATTATTTGCTCACATCCAGTAAAGAAAATTAATTAAATACATATTAAATAGTGGTCAGGAAGGACAGAGAAAAACTTATTTATTTGCTGCATATTTCATTAAGAGATTTCTGCCACACTACGGCATGATAAGGAAATAATTGACTTCTTTGACAGCCCATTGCCTTTGATCCTTTCAATTAAGCCCACTTCAAAGAGGGAGGTGCTATGAGTTGTCAAACGAGGTGCTATGGAATGGTCAAAGAAAGCGTCAGGGTTTGACTCAATGACTCATAACGTTTAGTTATGCTCCTGTTCAAATCCATCAAGTACATTACACACCTTTTCAATAGCAACCTTCAAACATCAGAATGGAAGTTGTCTCAAGTAGTGACGATTCCGAAATGAGGTAAACCTTCACACGACATGTCTTCCTACCAACAAAGTCTTTTATCAAATCTATCAAAATTGTTTGAAAAACGTTTTCTCCGAAGACTGTAGTTGAGTTAGAAGCGGGTAAAAGTTACACCAGATCATCAGTTTGGATTCAGAAGTGGACATTATACCAATGAACAACGCTCAGATTTGTCAGTCTCATCATAAAGTGCCGAGAAGAGAAGAAACTCTGTTTGGCAGCCTTTTTGGATGTTCAGCAGGCCTTTGACAAAGTCTGACTGCCCGTCTATTCCACAAGCTAAAATGTAGTCTTCTTCAATCCTTCCACCCAGTTTTGTGGGACTAATTTGACAAGCGTTTTTCTAATGCCAGAAATAACGTTGAGTCAACTAAATTCTTTGCCATTAAATCAGGCGATTGCATAAGGCTACATCTTAGGACCAGTCCTGTATTCAATTTTCACTGTGGACCTTACGGCTACGGACCATGACTCCATCATTCGTTTGCTGAGTTTGCTGATGATACAGCATTCCTGGCTACTGACGAAGACCTATAATTATTCTCAGGAAAACTCCAATCGATATTAGATTTGATCAGCGTTTGGTGTGGTTAACTAAATGGAGAAAAAAGATAAAGGTTAATCGGAATAAGTGAAGTCATATTACGTTTGCAGTGAAGGAGGTGACTTTCCCTGAGTTCAAATAGACGGCATTTTCATCCCATACCATATCCATATCTTGTGCGATATCCTGGGCTTCACCTTGTCGTCGTTGGATGTGTAAGTACCAGTTGAGAGAAAAAAGGAAACAAACACAAGGTATAAGAGGCTTTATTGGTTGTTTGGCAGGAATTTACACTTGTCTTTGTCCAATAAAACTTTTAATTAACAAAGAGTACAAAAACCGATTTGGACGTACGATATAGAGGTATGGGTTACGAGCAGTAAGAGTAACATAAAGTGTTTGAAGAATAAATTGGCGAGATCCTTTGCACAGGCTTAATGCTTCACACGGAAAAATTAAATTAAAGACTATTTTTAACTATTGACCAGTAATTTCCTTAACTTTCTTAACAACTTTAATTTTCTTGTAGTTAATTTCCTGGACAACAGCAATTGAAGTATATCCGGTTACTGAATGCCGACCTATGTATATGCATATGTATGTATAGTACATATGTAGACCTACATATGCTGGTTCAATACTACCCTATGTGATGAGCATCTTGGAATACATTGATGAGAAGCCTAGCCCCTTTCCACTTATCTAAATGAGCTAGTTATATTACTGTTTGTCTTTTTCTATTATATAATAAAGTTATACATTTCTTTAAGGTTTTTGGTTTTCTTTTCATTAAATCCTTGTGAACTATTCTACCTATGTGATCTTATTCAGTGCGAGAATGTTTACATAAGTATATAATGTAATTTATTTACATTTTTATGTAGATGTACGTTTAATTGAGGGTGTTCATTTAAACCACTCATCTTGTGCTTTTATTAGTACGATTTACTTGAAGTTGCTAACTCGTAACCGATTATAAATAAACAAATTGAAGAAAAAAAAAACATTAATAAATAAAAAGTACTTAATTTTAGCATTCTGACATTGAACAAGTTTAAACTTGTAATAAAAACTGAATTTGATAAATAAAGCCCTACTTACTTACAGTACGTATTTTAAAGATTAATTATTCAGTTGCTTGTTGTTGGCAGGATATTTTAAATATTAAGCTATTTTTATAGTAGAATTTAATTAGAATTATTTTTTATAGATGGATAATGTAAAATCAGAAAACGTAATGTAAAATCAGATGATCTACTTTGGGGAACATTTTTATTAGTGAAATTTCCTTTAGGAGAATTTCGTTAAACATATAATACAATTTTCCAAAATATCAACCAAGATTAGTTTAGTTTGTTTCTTTTATTCTTTTTTTTTATTATCGCATCAATGATAAGAGTCATTAAATAAAAAATAACTGTATATAAATAAATAAATATCAAAATATTGGAAATAAATACTAAACATTGGATAACAAACATCGAAACTGGAAAATGACCATTAGAATATTTTCACTATGTACACAATACTCCGTAAGGAATCTCACGTAAGCAAAACCGCTAAATTGAGTTTTTCATCGCACTATCAGAGAGAAATAACAACAGTCTCTTAATGAATTTCTTACGGTTAAACAAACTCTTTCTATCAGAATCCAGGTTTACTTTAGGAAGAATTGTGCCGAGGAGAGTCAAATAGATGGGCATAAGTTAGCTTTCTGTGCCCAATCCTCACCCATGTTGATGACTTGGTCACTTTGGTTGTTTGCAATAAATCTTTGAAAGCTTTCTCGAAAATGTTCTTTCTCCCTTATGCCAGGTAAGACCATAGGAGGAATCAGCTGTAGGAGATTATTTCACTTAGTACGTGAAGTCGCTCTCACGGGTCAATTCCAATCAGAGGCCACTTAGTCTGATTTTCCTTTATTTATACAATTCATTTATATTTTCATGAAAATATTTTCTCTTATACTGAAACCCGATTGATGGAGACAAAATAACTTGTAAAACTTTTTTATTATATTAATAGGAGCATAAGTAACATATCAAGATACGAATCTTTATTTGTATTTTATATTGATGGTTGATTTTCTATTGTTCTCAGAATTTTTCCTCTAAAATTTAAATATTTTTTTCTGTTTACTCAGAAGTTAAAATCACATGAAAATTAATGAAATGAATTAATGAATATTGTAATCTCACTTTTTACATTATTTAAAACTTTTCCAAATTTTCTCGGCGTAAACTATTAAATTTGGACAAACAACAAGTGATTCTTGTATCCATTAATTCTACTCGCAGTTGTGCAAATATCACTACATTTTTCCTTTACCGCCAGATTCCTTACTAATTACAAAATACCTATGTTGAATGCTGTTAGGATATGGAGCAAGGAGAACAAGTATAGTTCTGCTTTTCATATATTACCACCCCAATCGCGCTTACATTTTACCTTTTGAATTCAGTAAAACACTTTATCCTGTTAAATGTATGCCTTAGTCCTTGTTTTGCTATGTTTCTGTAAATTTAATCTTTGTCTTTGTTAGCAACAGAATATTTATTTCTACGACGAAGCAGCGTGTAAATTATAAACAATAGAATATGAAGCTTACGATTCCGCTCGAAGTTACATTTCCAGGCCCTATTATTTACTTCGGCCGGCCTGACATAGAACTTTTGAATTACACCAAGATTTATTTTGTTGTAGCATGGTAATTTATGGACGAAATTGAATAATTCTAAATTGCTATTATAAACCATATTAGTAGTACAAAAGAATGATGCTACAGATGAATATAATTTTTTTAAACTCCTTAATTCTAAATTAAACAAAAGATCTTTTATGAGCTAGACTTTTTGGCTTCTATTCAATAGTGTAATGTAAAAGAAAAATTAAGGTGTAAAAGTAAAAATTAGAAAAATCACAATTTTCGTTATATTTATTTTTATAATTTTTTGTTTTTTTGCAATAGAAAAATTGGATCAGAAAATGACAGTTTTTGCTTTTTCTTCTGAGCCTGTTTTTCGTAACCTTTTCAAATTTAATCACCCAGACGTTTGAGAAATTTCGATTTTTTAGGTATTTTGAGGTATCTTATCTTCAGCGTAGAGACAATGTGTTTTCAATACACGAAATTATCGAGGACAGAAAAAATTTTTCCTATAGACAAATCTGGCCTATACGAACTACAAAAAGCATTAGTTAAGAACGATAGAAAATTACTTTTGAAATTTTTGGTGTTACACTGCACTCGAATATTGTTACTTGAAGCTTATATAATGGCAGTATCATTGGGTGACCAGTAGGAAGAAGAATTTACATACTAATTTATTATTAAAATCTTGAAACATTAAAATAAAATTTCTTTTTAATTATAATAAGATTTAATGTAGCTACCTCTGCTCCGTGGCGGCGCGAGTGGTAACGTATCGGCCTTTCATCTAGAGGTCCTGGATTCGAATCCCAGTCAAGCATGGAATTTTTCACACACGCTACAATTCATTCATCTCATCCACTGAAGATATACCTAACGGTGGTTTCAGAGGTTAGACAAAAAAAAATAAAAATTAAAAGATTACAAAATTTTTGTCTGAAAACAAATTTCACTATTACCGCTTTCTTTATATAATTTATGTTTGGAGGTCTTGAAATATATCTGGAAGACTTAATTATTATATGGAAAACTACAATATAATGTATTAGTACATATTTTGCAGTAAAATACAGGGTATTAGTTTTAAAACGCAAACCAATAAAGGTTAATTAATTCAATTTTTTTGAACGTCCTTAATTCTAAATTAAACATAAGATTTTTATGCGGTAAATTTTTGGCTTCTATCCAATAGTGTTAGGTAAAAGTAAAACTCTCTCATTTACTGTGCAAAACAACATTGAGATCAAAGTTTTATAATAAATGTTGAAATTTTCAATCATTTTCATCAATGCAATCCTCTTTTTCATATTCCATGCAACGTTTCGAAGTGTACAACTTCAAATTTCTCGTAATTCTTGACTAATGTTGGCTTTAAAAAAATAAAATAATGAAAATCAAATATCGATTGACAAAAGTAAACAAGTCACGAAATATCTAATAATGATTTTTTTTTTCCGGAAATGACTTAATTTCAATCTTTTTTTTTTATATTAGCGGTTGATACTTTTCAATCAGAAAATTACGTTTATCTTAAACAAATTTAACTGTATTTGGATATAATCTTGTTACATTATTTTATCAATAATTATTTATTTTTTATATTTGGTAATAATTTTTTTTATAATGTATTGAAGCTATGATAAAAATTATCAATCTTTTATTGTTTTTAAACATACCGTAATAATCTTGAAAATTTATTTTTAATTTTTGATCCGTGCATTTTAAAATACAAATAAATATTATACGTTAAACTGTTAATTTAAAAAAACTAAAACTAAAAATTTTAATTTTTTTGAAATCAGTTAAAAATGGCAAACAACTCTTACTAATTTTATTTAGCTTCAACTTCAATAAGATGAAAAGTTAAAGATAAAATAAAAATTTATATTATATTTTTGTGGGGTTTTCGAATTGGTTTTATTTATTTTTTTTATATATTGTTTAATTTTATTTAATGTACTGAAGATTAACTACAAAAGGCCTTTTCCAATAAACACAAATATTAAGAAAATTGTATTTACATAAAAAAAGTAATAAAATTAAAAAAATAAAAGCAATGCAGAGAAGTAACGTTAAGATATTATTCATTTCTTCTTGTTTACCATGATATTTTGTGTATATAAATATATTATGGTATAAAAAATCGATTTTAAATAATCAAGAAGACATATGGGGGAAAAAAACAAAAAAAAGGATCTTCATCTGTTTAGGAGGCTAAAAATTCCATGTACTTGATCTTGTTGATGGCCCGTTATAATGAACCGATTTGGCGGCTTAGTGCTCACGTTTTTTGTTTCTTAACTGTTTTAAAGTTACTATTCTATTTAAATTTGTTATTTATTTTGTTGTTTTAAGGTTAATGTTTATTGGACATCGAATGGACATTCAAAGGCACTATCAAATGATACGTTATTTATGTTCTCTATTATTTTTTTGTTATATTTTTGCTTTTGTATTATCACTGGATGGTCCTCTTTCAAGTTATAGTTGACTGACACGATTTACTTATAGCTTCATTGTAGAAGCTGATCGTAAATAAATAAAGAAATTCAGCAAAAAATAAATAAAAATCCATAAAACAAAACGTAAAATTGTAATTGTAACTAAAAATAGAAACTGACTGATTTTATTATGTTGATCTTTTTTTGTTTTTTATTTGTCCTCAGTAATTTTTTTCTTATTTAATTTTGATTAAGTTAATCTTTCTGTTGGATAAGGGATTATCAGTATTTCCAAAATGCTGTAATTTTAGGAATTCTATCATACTTTCTTTAACTACTTGATTTAAATTCATTGAAGATTACATGAGATTTTTTTTTTTTTAATTTTATATGCCCGTTTATGTGCTAAACTTTTTCATTACAATCTAATTAAAGCCACATTAGCTATAATGAACTTTTTTAGAATAATTAAAATCTCAGCCAATGTTTTTTTTCTTTTTTTTTTCACTAAATCACTTGTATTCGAGTAATACATAATTTTAGAATACAAATATTTAAGGTACAACGATCTCTAATTAAATTCCTGATAATAATACAATCCACACAAATTTATTTTGATACAATATCAAAACCTTTTACTGTAACCAATTTCAGTAATTTTTATTTCACTACACAAACAAAATATAGCAGTCACAAAATCGTAATTTGTTTCCGTTTTAGTAGTTAAGCAGATGTTCAGAACATTTAATGTTCATTAATATCCCTGTCAGACAATATAAACCAGTGACATAGATAAATGAAAACAATTTACGCGTCCATTGTTTCTGAATGGTTAAGTATTCTTTTATTTTTCGTATAAGCAATTTAATTAACAACAACGCCATAAAATTAAAGAAAAACATATAATTTTAGTAAATTGTAAAATAAATAATTTTTTTTTACAGGCCTACCGAAAAATAAAAAAATAAATGCAGTATTTAAAATCCGTTTTGTTTTATTTTTCAAAAAGAAATAAAAGCTTTAAAATAATGTCCAATTAATTGCAGATTACTCTCTAACTGTTTAAATAATTTTTTTTTTTTTTTTCAATAAATATATTATTTTATATATCGTCATTTTCTTTATGATTATTTTTTCTTCAGTTATCTAATTAATTAACTACTTGTTTCAGGATATGCTTCTTTAGAAATTTCAAGCATTTAATATTTCAATAATTTAATAAATTTTTTTTTAAATATTCAGTTTTTTTAAATCTTCTAGAAAATTAAACAATTTTTAGATTTTTACATAATATTTATATCATTCATTCATTTCATCATCATCTACATTTTTAAATATATTATTCCCAGTAATCTTTTGAATCGAATTTCAGTTACTTTATGAACTAACGTTTGAAAAGCTGATAAAATTAATATTTAGTTATAAACCAGAATGAAAATGATTAAATACGCAGTTTGCGTTTTTCTGAAAAGAAAATATGTGGACCAGTTTCATTAAGATTCATAAAACAAATTTTATTTTGCTTATATTATTTAATAGCTAGACTAAATGATTTGTTGTTTTTTACTATTTTACATTGTTTTTATGAATATTTATTAAATAAATTTATTTTCACACTGAAGGCCGAGTATTTAATTTTGCGCCGATATTTTAAAAATATTTATAACCTTTATAAACTAAATTATTAGATATATTTCAATTACCGGTCTTCTAACAAACGATGAAATATTTTAGCTAAAGAGTTTTGTAAAAATATTTTTTGCCGCAGCTTACAAAAGGAATATGATTTTTACTTTAATGTAATTGGATAAGTTATTTCATACTAAAAATATTGCACTCAAGATTTCAGTTGATTTACTCTTGGTAAAAATGTTTTTTAGAAGTTATTAATGGATGTTTATTTGAGATCTATGTCTTTTCATATTTATCTAGAAATAATTTCACAAAATTTTATTTGTAAGTAGAGTGTAATACTCGTAATTAAATTAAAAATTATTAAATTGTTACGCCGTTCATAATTTTCCATCACAGAAAGTCACTCCATACCTCACTGATTTAATGCATCGTGATGCATTGGAAAAGTTTAATTTTGCTTTAATACTTAAAATACTTTTTCATATTTTTATTGAGAAAAAATGGGGTGGATGAAAAGAGAAGTGGAAAAAGTCAAACTTGTGTCCGTTACTGAATCCGAGACGATTTGATCCAGAAGTCCCATTTTACATTTAACTACCACTACACAAATTGACCAGTCAGTTGCTGATATTTAAAGAAAGTTCCCAATGTTCTGCGATTCTGTATAACAGACTAGGTTTCATGTACGAGTTAATATTTTAAAAGTGCAAAAATTTAATGCTGAAGACTAGTTTGTCGGCAAATTTTCCATACTAGCATTCCATTAATTTTATTGTCAATGGAATCAAACGTTTAAGGCTGTAGAAATTAATTTTTATTAGCTTTGTTATTGAACCTAACAGGAACTAATGATAAGGTTATTTCAGAACAATATTACTTAACTGAAAAGTACATATAAGTGCATAATTTATTAATCTTGTATAATCCTTTATCTATAAACTGTATGATTTTTTGGACGTTTTGTCATTATTTTACTATATTAACTTTTTTCTATGAATGTATAGAATTCGCACTAAGAACATGCTCTTAATGGAGTTGCTTTCTTGTATAACTCATATTGGATATTATAATCATTCCTTACTCCTCCATCATAGTAAAATCAAGTTATCAAGTTTTGCATATAAACAAGAATATATTAAGATCTTAGCAAGTTTTCCACTTCACTTCACTCTTCATGGCTAAAACATACAACTTTTCCATCTCACTGCTTTTCACGGCTAAGTTTTAGATTTTAATCTAAAATTTTTCTTTGAGAAATTTTCTTATAATTTTTAAAAAGAAAGGCTAACTGTTTTACAATAATTCTCTTTGATAAAATATGCTTGCTTTATATCGTTTAAATTGTTAAGACTATCAAAAAATTCTTATATGTGATTAATGTAAGGAATTTTCAGTTATTATAATTAAAACAGAACCTTCTTGAGGTTTAATAATGCTTACTATGTCTACAATAATGTTAAGTAATAATATTATAATTTAGATAGTAGTTCGTATATTTAGATAATAGTACAATTGTTCTTAAAATTTTTTCCCCGAGTAGTGAAATTTTGTGAATACAAGTTTAAGTATTTAACATAAGTATTGTTGTCTTTATTAATTTTTAATTTGCTGTTTATTTTTTCCAAAAAGATTAGTTCTGTACTCTACATTATTGAGATTTTTACTTGGAAAATAATAAGTCTTAATTGAAATTCCAGGAATTACATTAGTCCTTGTTTTTACCTCTCAGGATGAAATTACGGAAAAGTTTTTCGGTGAGCAATGATTAAAGATAAAACGGTTTCGGACCCAAGTTTATAAAACAAGCTTTTTCATTACTTTCAGTTGTTTAATATCCCAAAATTTTTTCTCTTTCTTTATGAAATACACATAGATGATCAGTTTGATACGCTCCAAACTTATACTTCCAAAAATGTTTTCCTGACGTTTAAATTAATTTTTGATCAAATTATATTTCTGACTGAAAGCTCCATTCACCTGTGTTCTTCAGCATTTTATATTGCTCCTGCTTCGTACATCTTTAGTAATTCTACTTCCCAAATAATAAAATTCATCTACTTCCATAATCTTTACTCTTTCTATATTTATATTCAGCGTTATAACTACATTATTTCTAATAAATTTCTTTACTTTCGTTTTGTTCTTGTTTGTTTTAATGCAATAGATCTTGCGTAGGAATTCATCCCTACCATTCATTGTTTTTCTAAATTATCGTTACTCTCAGCTAGAATTACTATATCACCAGAAAATCGTAGTATCTTTATCTTTTCACCTTGCACTGTTACTCTGGATCTAAATTGTTTTTTAACAACTAACTGCTAGTTTTATTAAAAATTAAAATGTAACAATGACAGGGAACATTCTTGTCGGACTCTCCTTTTTATTACGGCTTCTTTCTTATATTCTTCGACTATTACGGTTGCTGTTTGGTTCTTGTAAATGTCAATGATTTTCTTCTATCTCTATAGTTGAACCCTTAAATTTTTTTAAATGCTGAACATTTTATTCCAGTCTACGTTATCAAATGCCTTTTCTAAATCTATAAATGCCATGT
>JAAAKQ030171685.1:0-12475 GCA_010016005.3 Zanna intricata
AATACCGGTGTTCTTTGGTGGTTGGGTTTCAATTAACCATACTTCTCAGGAGTGGTTGACCTGAGATTGTACAAGATTACACTTCATTCCCATTCATACACATCATCCTCATTCATCATCTGAAGTAATACCTTAACGGTAGTTCCGGAGGCTAAACAGATAAAAGAGAGAGTCGCGACTTATAGGGGCTGGCCTATGATGATTCATGATGTGGAATCCAGCCGACGCATAAGTCATAACTCTAAACATTAACTAACTTCTCTCTTTATGTGTTTAGCCTCCGGAACTACCGCGTAAGGTATTACTTCAGAGGATGATGCGTATGAAAAACATTAACTAACTTAACAACATTGCATATAACTCTAAACACCCAGCCACCATGTAATGAAGTCAAACGCCAGGATTTCAATGTAATTTAAAATAATCAATCTAATTTGCACGATCTGCGTAATTTAAAATGGCGGGATAACTTATTGGTATATATTTATATTATTATTTATTTATTTTCATTGCAATTTATAATATTTTTGAGTTAAGTATAAAGGTATCGGATAAGGAGACATTAAGGTAAGTTATTTATTTAATTTTTTATTATATTCTACGTTAACGAAACCGACTTTTCAACAGTTTGCCAATTATATCTGATACATATATAAAACATTTTGACAAGAAGTTGTGCTAAACTCACATGTCAAAGGGGTTAAGTAAAAATGGAATGAATGTTTACTGGGTAAAATAACAAACGGTTGGTGGATCACAGTGGTTTTATAAAACTGAGATTGTTTTATAGGATACTGGAAATTATAACTCTTTATCCGACGAGGATCCTAGGCTCACCATTACGTTAATGTGAGTCTTTAAGCATACGTAAACTTAAGATTTTAGAAAGATTCTAATTTACACATCTGGTAATTCCTACGGATGTCAGAGAGGAATATGACCCGAAATAAATTACGAAAAAATTTTGAAGAAGTGAAAGATGACTCAGAGGATTTGTATAAGAAGTAGCAAAAAAGTATAAGGGTAGTCGATTAAAATTTTGGTCGATGATAGGAGTTCTAAGATAGTTATCATACCCAGAAGAACATATATAAAAAAAAAAAAAATACGATTTTATTAATTTTCATTGTGCGTAAGAGAAATGAAAATTCGAAAAAGAAACTGCTGTATTCTCACAATCCCTACAAAACAACAGACGTCCCATCAGAACCTGCCGTACTGATCATCACGTATCTGAGTGAGATTAAATTTTTCTTGCATTTCATTTAAAAAAAAAAAAAAAATTATGCGATGCAGATAATTTAATTCAGTCGTCAACTTTATTATTGTTTGAAAATCGGCTCGGCAATCGTTTGCCAAGATTGGATTTACTATTTCCTCTACAGATTGTCAAATAAAATATTGTCAAGCGCGAAAAAATTGAAGCTATATTATTATAACTGATGTTGCTACATTATCAGCTAGGACACTCAAGACAAACGTTGTCTAGAGATTGTATTAATCGATTTAGAAAGTAACACAACAGTACTCCTACTAATACTAGGTAGAAAAAGAAGTTAAAATTTTGTGAATTCAATTCTTGTAAATTCAGCCGGGTATTGCTGGAGCAAAAGTGGAAATGAAAAAACAGAATTTATAATGATACAGGTTTACTCTAAGGATGTGAATTAACGCAAACCTTATTGAAGTCAGCGCAGTATTTGAAAAAGATAGCAGAGATAGTATGAAGAAGTGGACGTTAAAATGGGGAGTGAATGTGTATTCAGAGGATGTGTAGAGGATTACCGTGAAATTTGGAAATTTTTTTGCTGCTGGAGCTAAATAGTGAGAAGTAATATTTACTGGATCACAAAATATATCTACTGGATTACCTAAAGATGAACATAATCGTTTGATGCCATCAAACGAGTATATCGCGCAGATATTTCATGAAGACTTCAGTTAAGTAGGTTTAAATATCGACCTCAGCTATTGGAAATATCTGAATTTGGGTTAAAAAAAGTAGTAGATCAATTAGGATAGGAAGAAATGCTACGTATTAGTAAAGCGAAGTATTCAAGAGGGACTATTTAATAAGGAAGGAGTAGTCGATGAGATAATGAAAAAAAATTAAGGATGATTAATAAATAACTTTAATTCCATTCGTAGGATAATGAGATATGAAAAGTTGAGGAAAAGGATATAACAGCGATAAAACTGCGCGGGGGAGAGATGAAAGTTCATAGAAGAACCTGCTGTATTCTCACACCCTAAAACAACAGAGTTTCCATCACAACCTCATCTCATGTAACTGATTTGTAATGATCATGTAACTGATTATGATTATTTAATAATACAGTTACATTGATCATGTAACTGATCAATGTAATGAGATCATTACATTGATTTCATGTAACTGAGTTAGAAGAAATTTTTCAAAGCGTTCTTTCAAACGATCAAAGTTTTTGACAACAGAAATTCTAATCCAATGATCGTTAACAGATGATCAACAGATTAACTTTGACTGTAACTTGGACATTTTAATGCTGCTGGAGATAAATATATTATATATATTTTACTTTTTTTATTACTCTTTATATTTTATTTTACTTTACAGATATATGTATTTATATTGTCTATCTATTATTATATATATATATATATATATAATTTTATATAATATACATATTCTCTTTTTCTTACAGGGTAACAAACTTCAAACAGGTATAAATCCTAAGTTGTTGGATGATATACATATACTAAAGGGTAAGATCATTAGGATTTCAATTCAAAATAAATCTTTACTGGCAAATAAAAATTATTAAATTATTAAATCTGACTGGCAAATAAAAATACTATATAAATCACCAAGTGATTTATATAGTATCATTATAGTTTATATAAATCATTTTAGTAAATTGTAGGTATAAAAACAAATCATGAGGTAACAAATATATATGTTTATAAAGTCAACCTCAATTAATTATTTAGATAGAAATAGGTAAAATAATGTTGAGGTAAATACACTAAAAGTAAATAATTACTGCAAAATAAATCATAATTCAAAAGACGCAATTGAAAGATATTTTGAGTATATATTTATGTACACGTTGAACAGGATACAGATAAAGCGAGTTCTTTGTTTTGTTTTTAACTAGTACAATTTAATAATTCATCAACAGAATAATATTTTTCCCATAAAAGAAAATCTTTTATTTGTATTTTAATTAGATTGTTGAGAAGATTTATCTCACATTTGGGTTGCCAGTTTATTAAAACTGGCAACGGAAGCATAGAAAGTCCCATTATCGTAACCCAAAGTATTGTTTTGAATTTTATGAAAAGAATTTCTTTGGTTTGGTAAATCTGCATATTGTTATTTTTTTGTAAGAATAGGTTTACAAACGTATATAATATAAAGGTGGCTTTATAATCTTTATTTTGTTTGTTTTTAATATATATTCCTTTGTTTTTTTACAATAACATTTAATAAACGACTACTTTTTTAATTATTTAGTTTTTTCCATTTTAGTTGGACTCCTCTTCAACTCTAAATTTTTTTTTTTATATTACTGAGATTTTTTCACCAAATTTTTTTCTAATTATTTTTTGGCGATTCTCTCACAACTAAACACTAGTTTTATTTAGAGTATATTATGGCGTAGCTTTTTGTAGTTCTTGGGAGGCGTCACTTTTTTTTGAGTATTGAAATCTAAAAAAAGTAAATAAATAAAAGAAACTTTTTTCTGCACAGGTTTTTTCTGCTAACAAAATAAATAATTTAGTTAATAAATTTCTATCTTCTCAATCCTGTAAAGCAAGCTGAAGTTTCATTTCTTTCATAACTTGTTTAGAACAATATTTCCTTTTTTACTTCTATTGTTTGGGCCTTAACAATTACCAATATTCTACTTGTTGTCCATTATTGAAATAATCATAAGCCTCTGTTTCTAACCTTTGTAAAAACTAACTTTTGTAGGGCATTGAACCCAATGTACCTAAGTCAATCATCTGACAGATACAGGCCGGTAAATGTAATCTTTAATAGACTTTTACTCTTTAAAGCAATGTAATCTTTTATTTAATAAAAACAATAACTGACTATATTATGTACATTATTTACAGAACACTAGCTGATTACATTACATACATAATGTAGAAAGTTAACTTTAAAATGTGTTCTAGGCCACAACAGTGATTATTTTTAATACTTGAGAAACATGATTTAGTTGATCAACAAAAAACTGACAAAGTAATAATGAATGAAACTAATATAATGCAATGAATGTTTTTAAAATAATGGCAGTTTTTACAGAGGCCATCAAAATAAATTTACAAATATCGGACTTATACTTTCTATTAATTGCGTTCTCTTCATATAAGATGAAATTGTCTCTTCATACAATTGTCATCTCTTCATTTTAAGAGGGTATGAAAAAAAGTCATTCAACACATAGTTCTTTGCATTCAATAAAAATATTACTTTTGTTTTTAAATGTTTTTGTATTAATATTTATTATAAATATTGGTTATAACTATAATTATTAATATTACATTAATCCATATAATATACTTCCGCAATATTCATTATTGACTTTCATTGACGAAACACATTTACCAAATATTCATTCATAATAAATAAATATTTTATTAGTTTTCTTAAACTCTCCGTTTAAAATTTTGTTTCAGTTCTGCGTATTCGGTCAGAATTGCCACTTAATTGATCAAATCTTATAAAAATAAATCCGGTATGTGGTATTTTGGGAAAAGTAACTCCATGGAGAGCTTATAATTACATGAGACGACTTATACAAAGAAATTCGTTACTAGCAACTAAAAGAATTGAACTTTGCGCGAAATCTCACCCGTTATTATTAAAATGAATAGAGCCAAGAACATATAAATACGTTTACAGAAGAATGCAATTATAAAATCTGACTAATAACACTTTACGCAATTATTTCAACTTACTCGATGGTTTTCTTTGACTGTAATTTATATGCTAATGGAATTTTTAAAGTTTAAAAAAATAATAGGTAAAGCTTTACATTAAATGTTCGTTACAAAAACCCAATATCAGTTCGTTAGTTTATATAAACTCGGTACAAGCCCACATTTCATTCGTAATCTCTTTGCTGTGTTGAGGAAATATCTACTTTCGTTCAATTAAGATTCGTCCGATCCAGTATTAATAACGATTTATAAATACATCATTAATGAGACATGCGACAGTAGTAAGGTACACACGTGTAAAGAAATGCACTGCGGTATCAAAATATAAAGTTATAAGTTCTTAAACAAAATCTCCCAGCTGAAAAAAACCTATCAATAACGGGTGTAACATAATATAATTAAGCCCCATCTAAGCTTGAAAAAACAGTCCAGGCGAACACAGTAGCTTACACCATTGTAGATGTTTATTCACGATTTTAAACCTCTCACGCCTTTGCAAATGGCCTTTCGTCAAATGCTTTGCAACTTATCTCGACTGTCGTATGTCAGTCACTATGCAAAGCCATACTAACAAATTTGCACAATACTATATGAAATACAATGATGATCAAGGGGATTTTTTGAGCTATATAACGCGACCTGTTTGTTGATTGGGTATTGAAATATATTAACTCGTATGAGCATATTTTATTTATTTTTTATTACTAGGTTTATTAATGTTTTAATTTTATTCAGTAATTTTTTAATAATTTAGTTAATATGACTGAAATTTATTGACATTTATTGACTTTTTTGCTCAACAATAGTTTTGCTAAATTTTTATACAAAATTTTCTTGTTTGTAAACAAAAATTAAACGTTTTTCTTTAACAGAAGAGTATACCTTATAAGAGTACACCAAAGTATACCTTATACTTTGTATGACTAACTTTCACCCATAATATCATGGTAGTTTATTTTTTTATAAAAAAAAAATAAACGCGCTTTATTTTTTTGTAAAAATATATTTTACATCATTTCTGAATTCACAATGATTTTTCAGCTTGTTTTATCAGATCTTCAAATTTTCCATCTTTAATCATAGGGGAAGAGGACCACAATAATTTCTTTCTTGATTTTTGTATTACCAACACCAGGAAAGTTTCCCTTTAAAATGAAACCCAGCACCATATTTATCCATCGTTTTAAAATATTTTTTTAAAAGCCTTAATATTATATGAAATAGTGTACATCATAGCGTTTACAAGAGTGGGTATAACTTTTTTTCTACTAAGTGTAAGTGAATTTTTCACACACGCTACAATTCATTCATCTCATCCCTCTAAAGAAATTTTTAATTGTGGTTCCGTAGGTTAAACAAAAAGAAAAAAAGTGTATGAATTGCGCTTTGGCTATTCCTTTTTGATGAAATAATTTAGCTTGTTCTTACTGTCGCATTCGCTCAAGATAAAACAAAATTTAGTATAACTGAACTGAAAACCCACTTACAACCCAGTAATTTTTAAATCACAACATATAGAACAATAAACTGAAAATTTCATGCTAAAAGTGATTCTGTTTAATACGATTTTTTTAACAGAGAGAACGTTAGTATTATTTTGTCAAATATTTAACAATATCTTTGAATCTTAAAGCAGGTTTTACAAAATCTCTCTATCATAGCAAGCAATTGTATCGGTTTTTATAGCATGATAATCTTGTAATGCACAGTTAATGACTCTACAAAAATTAAGTTTTTCCACATTTGTCGCTGTGTATTTAGTTTTGCAGACTAGTAGTTAGTCTGCCTGCCTACGGGATTCTATTATAAACCAACCCATGGTTGCTCTTTCTAAATATTATGGGAAAAAGAGTATAATTACACAGAAGTAAAAATTTTCTGTTCGGACAAGTAGATGTTTATCTAATTCACTTACTTTAGTGACAGCCATTAAAAATATAAACGAAATCATACCTAACGAATGGTATTAAAAACATTTTACTGTGTTCTAGTGTTTCACCAATATATTTTTCCTTTTTAAAATAATATCAATGTAATCTACAACATTAATAATTCCTGTTTTCCAGATTATCATACCGTATCTAAGCATGTCATCTTTAAAAATAACAGTAATGAGTCACAGTTAATGGTATACATTTACGAACAAATAAACAAACTTCAAGGTATAACTTCAAGGAAGAATGATTTAAGTCTAAGTTATGAATTAAATAGTGATCCAATGGAATCCTTTGCTAGAAGCAATGGTATAGATTTACTTAATCTAAATCTACCGCCAAATGACAAAAAAAAACATGGGGCTGTTGCAATATTTAAACTAATGTCGGTTGTTGGAAATGAAACTAGTAAAAAGGCGGTTTATACAGAAAAATTAAATATTGCAATTAAAGCTAATAATTAAATTAAAATTGTACAAATAAATCAAATTATATCTGGACTTTTACGTTTTTGTTTATTTCTCATTATCCGTTTCATTGATATTAAATCAATCTTAATAAAAATATATAAAAGTTTTAAGTTTCCCCTTACATGTTTAGTATAATTTTTTAATCTGCGTCCACTGTTCTGTAATACACTGCGTCCACTGTAATTATAATAACAGATATTATACAGTAATGCTATGAAAGTTCTATAACCATGGTTCTAAACAACCAGACACGAAATACAGATTACTCTTAAAAAATATCGTTGCTATTTATAACAACCAATACCCTATGTCAAGCTTTTCTAAAGAATTAAAAAAAAGGGTAGTGGGGTTTTAGATTTCCATTGGGCTTTTGTGGAACAGCTGAAGATCCTCAGAGACTTCTTTCTTAAAAGTAGCAAAGACAGTTTGTTCCACACGGAAATGTTGATGAGTGAAGATCGGTTAATACCTCTATTACTCAATTGGGTGATTTTTCAAGTTTTGAGGAAATTCCCACTAATGCTGAAAAAGTAGATAGCAAGGGAGTAAACCCAACAGAGTTTATTGGTTCTGTAATGAATGATTGTACTTCCTTCAGATAGCTAGAGATGTTCGCTAGACTGAAAGTTTTACTTTTGCAGTACAGGACAAGATCATAAGCACACTCTACTCTATAAAGTATATAATATAGGATCTTGCTGTTCTTTCTAATATGTGCTGTAGGTGTGTAAGACAAAGGAGTCCATAGAATACTTAGTAACTGTATACCAGATCTTAGCTCCAAAAATGTGTAGCTCTCACCATTACAACATATCAAATATATTTTATGAGGAAATAATTCTGGAACTCAAATTTCTTGAAGTTTCCATCCCCTAGTACCTGTGTACTCTTTCCTTACTGGAAAGTGACAGTTATAAGATATATTTCAATTACACAGTGATTGAGGATAACTCAGTGGAGCAAAAATATAAAAAAAAAAATTTGTTTTTCATATGTTATATATAAAACATATTGTACCGTACAATTAAGATTAAACATACTGAAGAAGTGTAGCGAGAAGATATTGAAGAACAAGAATTTGGTCTGGTCAGGGATGTAATGCTCAATTGACTACATTTTGTTATGTATGAAAGTTGATGTGTACTCAGTACCATAAATTCCAAAGGAATTTTCTGTGAAAAGTTTCAGTATTCAAATTAATGAACTCTATGTATATTGTATTTTAAGTCACTGATCAGTATTTCAATACTGGTCTAATAATGGTTTGGTAAATATGGTGATCACATGCTGAAAGTAATGACTTACCAATTAAAAAAGCAGCCCAAGATTCTTTGCATATGGATGTCATGTTGTGTAAATAAAAGCTTAGAGTTGCAGAAAATGCCTAAGTCACAAATTGTTCAAAAAGAAATATATCTTGGGTAGGTATTGTATAATGGTATTTTACTAATAGCTTCGTCTTAATACAGGTAATAATAGCTGTCTTATCAAGATTTATAGGAACTGAATTGTTAACGAACTACTTATGAATCTTACTTACATCCTGTTAATTTGCCAAAAAACCTCTGAGTTCATATTTTATGAACTTATGAAGTTGTCAGTGAATTAGATGAGCTTGATTACCATGTTTATCATTTATAAAAAAATAATAAAAGTGGAACCAATGAACTCCTATGGAATGCCAAACTGCAAAATATTAGCTAGAGATTTTATAGTCACTTTTACATGAAAAACCCTATTTGACAAATACGAATGACTCCATCTCAGTGCAGAACCTCTGGTGCCATGAAATTTTAGCTTATTTATCAGAATGCCATAATGAACTGTGTCAAAAGCATTCCTAAAATCGAAGAAGAAGGCATAAACCTGTCTTCTTTTTCAATTTCTGACATTCAAAGACATTTCATTTAGGTTTATTATTGTGGATGTCTAGACCACAAACCATGTTGCAATTGATCAGTATATTTTTTGATAAATTGCAGAGGAGTCTGTGAACCTCCTCTTATTAAAAAAAAGGATCTATAGGCTGTGGAAAACTCTTTCAAAAACACTTGCTACTACATTTAAAACAGAGATAGATCTTATCTAGAAATTATATAGAATCACCTCTTTTGGAATAGTTATAACTAATGCTATTTTCCAATATTCGGGAAATTTAACAGAAAAAGACTGATATTAAAAATCCACTCTAAAATGTGTGAGATCAGCTCTGCACCTTTCAAAATGTGGCCTATAATGTTTTATCATACCTATTACCTTTAATCATATTGGTGGGGGGGCTATTACTACCAGCCACAGATCCCATTCTCAACGTCATAATACACTCCAAAACTTATTCTTCAGTAACTTGAGGAATATCTATAGTATCTATTATGCGATAATTCTAAATAAATTAAATGAATAATTCTTTTATTGTCCGTAGGTTGGTTGAAAGACTGGAAATACTTTCCAAATATCTAACTAAGTTCTATAGCATCTGTAATAATTTTGTTTTGAATTTTAATTGGACGTACTCCACTATTTTTCTCTGTGAACAATTTCACATATTTAAAGTTTTCAGACTTTACTTTAAGTTCTTCTATTTTCTGCTTCTTGAATTGATATTCCTCGTAGCACAAGCTTTATTCTATTTTTTTAACAAAGTGAACTCATGATAATAAGCAGCTCTGGTTTCTTGAAGTTTTCGAGTATCACTTTCTTATGCTTAAGAAACTTCATAGTTTTTTGGAAAATCAGCTAGGAAAGGAATCTGAACTTGTTAGTCTTTGAGATATATATTCACTTCAAAAATATTTGACTGAAATCACTCAGCATCTTAGTTTATAATGTTCTCATTCTAAATTTACTGCCCACCTAATTAAAATATCCTGTTTGAGTTTCAGAACGAGTGTTAGAGCTAAAGTAATAGTTTTGTTAATTAATAGGTTATTAGTATCTCTCATCTGTAAACCCTGAATCATTCATCCTGAGATATTGTATTTTATTGCCAACTGCAGTGATGGACCAATTTTTCTAGTTCTATCAGCCCTAAAATCTATCCAACTATCAGAAAAGTCATCTCCTGTTAAAGTAGTGTCAAAAATATTCTCTGTAACAGCTGAAATATCATTTTGTAATACAGCTGCCGAGTAAGTAAGTAAAAATTTAACAGCTTTTCTTTTGTGCGAAAGCCCATAATATTTTAATGAAAATAAGTTCAGTGTAAACCAATATAGATGTTAGTTTACCGTCTCCTACAAGATGTTTTTCTAACTTTAAGGCATTTGATGTATTTGATCTTCCTTCAGTGCTCTATACTATGGTAAAAACAAAATTGCCTTAAGCTAGACTTCTGAAGTAACAGCCATTTAATAATCTTTCTCTAATACAGTAACATAAAAGGAGTGCTGAATCCTTCTCTCTCAGTTTTGTTTTTGATGCAAATAATTTCTTTGATTTTTTTTCTTTTTTTTTTTTTTGTAGAGTTACAAAGGAATACCATTTACGTACACTGCACAGAGTCATCAAGGGGTGTGTCGGGTTCAGACCCAGGATATTACTGCCCCGGGCTAACAAACAGGCTCCGCAGCCTTTTAGTAACAGGCTGCCTCCTACCGACTAAACCTCCCTCACCGTTGTGACTCCACTGTTTTCCTTACGATCAGCCATTTGACTCACTAGATTTCTTCTACCGCCACCTGTTAACATATAAAAAACAGACCTCAAGTCTCACATTCATTCTTATATCACAGACGCTTACACACTCGCCCACCTATTTTTTTTTGTGTAATATTTTTTATGTCGATGGATTTTTTTTTTTATGTGTATGCACATGTTCACGTCGGGGGATCAGGAGTCTCCGTGGGTCATCACCGCCACCCATCCCCGCAGCAGGGACGCATGACGACTCAGCAGGGGACTGTCCCTCCCCCTACTCCTCCATGTTTGTGAGTAATGCCCTTTGTCTCTAGCATATGCTACACCATGTTCTCTGGAGTGATCCAGCTAAAATTAGCCTCATCCTTTATCTCGTGGTACCTCACGCATTCAAAGAATACATGTTCTGCTGTGACCACCTCCCCACAGTGTACACAACCCGACAGAGGTCTACAGCCAAATTTATGTAGATAATTGTTATACTCTCCGTGGCTGGAGAGGAACTGGGTGAGATAATAATTCATCTCTCCATGTTTCCTCCCTAACCACGGCTTCAGCCTTGGAATCAATTTATAAGTCCACCTCCCTGTGGTGGCATCATCCCGAATTTTGTGCCAATCTTCCATGGTGTTCCTCCTCACAGTTGTCCTGTCTTCACCATCATATCTTCTTATGATTTCTTCCGCTCTTATTTTAATGGATGGGTTACCCAAGTAAACCAAAGTACTAGCCGCCATGGCCGAAATCGTTCTGTATCTCTCTATTATCTTGATGTTTGCACATATAGATTAAAGCCTCAATTTTCCTGAAAGATTTTTTCCGTATAAGACCAGCCCTCCACGCCGGTACCGCATATAGAATAACCGCTGTTGCTGTGGACATTAGTACACGTCTTTTCTCGTGTCTCGGACCCCACCTGGTCGCAAAAAATTTGCTCAGCCTGTTTATGATTATTTCTGCTTTCCCAAAAACTTCCTCCACGTGTTTGGAAAATTCACCACTTCTTGATATCCACACTCCAAGATATTTTACGTGAGGGTAAGTTCTGATGGTAATGTCCCGAATCCTTACCCCAATTGGTGCTACCTTCCGTTTAACCGTTAGGGCTACCGCCTTCGACTTTTCCGTGGCCAAGTCCAATCCACGATTCTACAGCCATTGGTCGACCCTGTCTACTGCTGCTTCCCCGGCAATTCTCTCAACTTCTACCTCCGATCGGCCGGACACTAATATCGCCAAATCATACGAATAGGCAATCAATTGCGTCTATGCGTCCATGTCCTGTGTCAAATATCCATTCAAATATAACATTCGAAATTAGCGGCTGAGAGCAGACCCCTGATGCACCCCCCCTATTAATCCCAAAGATCCAATCCCCACTTTCAGTGTCCGGTCACTAACTGCCATTGCCGGCCTCCGTGGCTGGGTGGTAGCGTCTCAGCCTTTCATCCGGAGGTCCCGGGTTCGAATCCTGGTCAGGCATGGCATTTTTCACACACGCTA